>NW_019379512.1:1066488-1086632 GCF_000648655.2 Copidosoma floridanum | reverse complement strand
ATATATATACTAGGGGTCTTTGACCGGTTGTTGCTGTGCGTGCCAACCTACTTGTGTGCAATCAAAAGGTTCTTGTTAGGACCTTGAAAATGCCTTTTTGAAGACATTTTAAAATTTGTTTTTAAGTCTAACAAACCCTTAGCATATTTTTATGATACGGTTTTACACGTAATTTTTTAATGATATTCACCTTTTGTCAGGATCTTATCGATGCTTCATTGCACGTATATAAGGCCCTTACTAATTTGAATTTAGTCATTATGAATCTATGATTTAAATAAATTAGTAAATAATAATTAAAGTTGATAATGAGACAGTATACGAAGTAGGAATTCCGAGCATGACTTTATTAATAAAGTCGAATTACCACTTCGTATACTGTCTCATTGTTGATTATACGACTATGGAGCAAGCGTTATGGTGATTTACCTTTAGATTAATCATTAAAGTTGTTTTACAACAAATTGTTTTTTTAGTATGAAAATTTTTTTTTTTATCTTTTTGCCAATCACTTTACGTTTATTACCTATGCATAACTGAAGATTTTTTCATAACCATCATTTATTTTATAATTTTCTTTTTTTTTTTAGTGTCTATTTTGTATTATCTTGTGGTAATCATATGAGTGCATTTGGAATTCAATAAAAATCGATGTAATAATCAAATTTGCTGTACATAAACAATGTTGCAATAGTTTGATGCAAACTTCTACTTAAAATGTCATTCTCTATTGGTTATGGTTTGTTGGTCAGGAGGATTATGAATTATTTGCTCAGTCTGTTAGACGTAAATTAAAAATTTATTTAGGTGTTCACCAAAGGTGACGTCGAAAAGACAAAAAAAAATATTTTTTTAAATCCGTAAAAATCCATGTTTGTTGTGAAAAATTTTCGCATGAAAGTGTTTACTGCAAGCTGAAATAGAAAAGACACTAACAAAAAAAAATTTACAAATAAATGTTTAGTATAAAAAAATATTTTATCTTAAAATTACTTAAATTTCTATCCATTTATTTGTTAAAATCGTAGTTTAATAATGATAATAATAAATTTTATTTCATAGTGTAAGCTATGCATGGGGGCTTTGAATCGTTTACAAAGTCCTTATCACGGATTAATGATAACATTATAACATTATAAAAAAAATAACTTTATAACAAGGGCATATCAAGGTTTCGTAAAGACTGTAAATAGAGTTTATTAAGCCTCAAAAAGGTATTATGAATATTCTAATGAGGATTTATTTCTAATGACGCCCTAATAAACCCTACTACTTAAAGATTTTCATTAGTTGTTAATGTGCTCGGGCGTCTAGTTCAAGATTCGTCGTTGGCATCTTCCAGGCCATTCAGGAAGAATCTGTACCACTTGTAAACTTTTGTTTACTTAAAACAGTTTGGCCGTATTCCACTGTCAACATTTCAAGAGTTATGGAATTCTTCATTTCATTTTTTTTCACAATATTTAATGCAAATTTTTAGATCCATTACCTTCGATAGCAAAAAATCACCGATCACGCAAAATTAATCGTTATGCCTCTTACAAAAAACTATACATACTTTACAACTCAAACTGTAAACATACGTTCGTTACGAGTTGACCGATGAAAAAAAAAAAGAAAAAAAAAAGAATTGATAATCAAATGCACGCTGTCCACAAAACTTTAAAAGTCACCTAACTTTTTGAACATACCTTGTATATGTCACAATGTTGTTATCATAAGAAATGTTCAACAATCACCTTCAGTTTGTGTACCGGTAGCTAACTAGATAAAAATGCGATATGCAAGACTAAGTTGTCTAAAAGAAGATATCCTTTTTAAAATATGTCCAAAGATCAAATACCTGAATTCGATCTAATAAACATCTTACACGTACTAGACATAACTAAAAATCTTCTGTTTGTTAGTACCACAGCTAAAAAAGTTATACAGTCATATTTAAAACAGATGCGTGCAAGTTGCTAAACAAGAACAAGAAAATTCTTTTAAGAAGTCAGTTGAATGAAAACGATGTTTGAAGATGAGACGTGGAGATATCATGGAAACAACAGTTGTCTAATAACCATGTTGTAATTGAAAATTTTACAAAAATTATATTTCAACAAAAATTAATTGTTAGGTAAGTTTGATGTGTTAAAATAAATTGATTCAAAAAGAAGGCGATCGGAGTAATTAACTTTTCTTCCCGCAAGTCTACCAAAATCTAATAATCCAAACCATAATTAAATTTTTTTAAATTGATCACTTCTTTCAACCACCTAGCTGTCAATCTCACACAATCTAATTTTCATTTCTTAAATAAATTTATATCCTATTTATACATTAATAAAAATATTTTTTTAAATGGAAAATTTAAAAAAAATTTAAATAAATTAATAGTTCAGTGAGTGAGAAAAATGGACTTATCTGCAATAGCTCTTATTAGTTTTTTTTATTGCGTGGATTTTTGTTGCGGAACTATTACGGTGCAAGTCACTACAGTCTGATGATTTTCTAGGACTTAGGACGTATATCAATCTTATTGTGAGACAAAATAAATTTTACCTTTTCGATTGATCTTCGATCAACAGCATCGTAGGCTACTCCCAGAGAGCACTTAATCAACTCCAAGATTTAAGAATTTAAACTTACTAATGTTAAATGGTAAGCTCAGGACATAAGCATACTTGAAAAATAGAAGGATAAAGAACATGGTACACTTAGAAATAGCTTGATTTTTGTCTAAAACTGCAGAATCTATGTAGAATTCCTGCTAAAAATTCTCAGTGATATCTATGTGAAATAAGAAATGGTTTACGTACATGCATACTTTTTTTTCTGAAATTTACTAATCTTCTATAATACTAAAGCGTAACAAAAAGTAACAGAAAGAAAACGAATTTAATGCAAATAGAAAACAAAGTTTTTCAAAAATCTCTAGATTTGATTCGATTAAGTTATGGAGGAATCGAGTTTTTGGCGCTTATAGTATCGAAATAATGTAATGAAAAATTTTTAATTGATGTTTATACCGCGCAAGCCACCCAATGCTTTAATTCAAAATAAGAGTTAGGTGATTTAATATAACCACTTTCTTTTAGTCTTAAATTATGAGTCACATGATTTCAAAGCAAAAGTTACAAAATGTTTTATCATTAATGGTTATTCAATAAAAAACTATTAGATTTTTTTTAAACGTATTGTTAAGCATAGAAAACTACTGATACAAGCATACAAAAACATGCTCGGATTTTAGAAAATAAAATTTGCGCACTTTTTTGTTAGCTAAGTACGTAATATAACCTCTATTCGGCTGCATGTGAACGATGCACTCTCATTGCTTATGTGAAACTCGTTTAATTTCGTTGACACAGTTTAACAAGCCTCTCCTGCGCGAATCAAACTGACGGAGAGTGGAAAACTTTCTTTAGTGCAATCTGAAATTTGCATCTTTTTTTTCAGACGCGTGATTGCGGCCTGAACGATGCACTCAACACCTCTTCGGAATACGAATAGAGTGGTGGTAGTGGGAGAAATATTTAATAAAAACAAGCTTTTTTAAAGGAATAAATGATGCATGCGATTTTATTGTTCAAAATTGTGACGAAATAAAAGACGAAAATTAGATTCTTGTAAACGTGGTAGAATATTTTTTCCTGCTTCAAGTCCGCATAGTAATAAATAAAAGCAACTATTGCCAAACGATGATGATAATAGATATTTTATTCGATGTTATAATAATCTTTTCTTTTTTTAATTGTTTTGTGCCAATGTCGTGAGTTAATAAGAAAAGCTATTCATAATTTAAAAATAGAAGGTATAGTTTGTCAAATGACACCTAAATGTATTATCAACAATTATGATGATTCTTCTTGCAGTTATTTATGTACATATGATGACATTACTTCTGTGAAAAAACGTTTAAAAACAAATCTAATGTTATCCAAGCAACATATTAAAATACTTATTCAAATAATGTAAAATAATTTGTATGCAAAAAATAAGAGTATTTAAATGAAATTACAATTATGGAACATCTTTAAAACTATGAAATTTATTTTTAAGAAAATAAAAATTATTGGTACAATAAACCTGTAACTGTAGAATGTGGAGCTTTAATTGTTCCAAAATCAGAAAATATTGAAGATTATAACTCATGTCTATCCAAATGATTTATCAAATAATTCACCACGTCATAAAATATCAGAGTATCTTGATCCAATGGTTTTTCCTTTACTCTTTTCATCAGGAGATGTATGATGGAGCATTTGCAATAGGCAAAACAATTTGTATAAAAGCACAAAATCTAACATTGTTACAATGTTGTTTGTATGGAACTATTTAACGACTAAACAATAAAATTTTTACCCTTTTACTTTATGCTGGAAGATTAATGCAACCAATTTTATTTCATGCATATATAACTATAAAAGGTAATTGGATAAATTTTCTTCGTAATAAACAAATAATACTAAGGATTGGATATTACTAAGATCTAATACGTAGTGTATCAAATAATTCAAAAAATTTTGAAAGTAATAAAGAAGGAAACATTTTCATTTTACCTTCAATATACGTTGATAGTCCAAGGTATATAGAAAAACATCACTAAGATGCAATGTCAATAATGCGAAAATTGAGAGAACCTGATTAATTCATTACTGTTACATGTAATCCAAAATGGAAAGAAATAAATTAAGTTTTAAAAATTTTTGTTAAAGGTACCACTCCTTATGATACACATAATTTAACTGTTAGATTGTTACATACAAAACTAAAATTAATATTAGACGATATAAATAAACAAAAGATTTTCGAAAAAGTTATTTCTTACCTTACAATAAATTTAAAAAAAAAGAGGACTACCCTATGATCTCATTATTGTTACATTGCATCCTAAAAATGAATTATTCTCTACTACAGACACTAAAAATACTCCTTCAGTAAAATTTTCACTTGATTTATGCATGAAAAAATTAGTTATCAAACATCTGCTTCATAAACCTTACAATAAATATAGTCCTTATTCTACCAGCAGTCAAAATGTTTGTACAAAAAGCTTTCCAAAAAAATTAACGAAAAAATTCTAGTTGACAATTCCATAGTAGTAACCTATAGTAAAATTTTGTTGTACAAGTACAACTGTCACATTAATATTGTATATTGCACATCCATTCAAAGTATAAAGTATAATTTTACTTATATTCATAAAAGAGGATATAGAGAATTTTGTAAAATAATGAGAATTGATATAAACGCTTATACAAATGATCTAAAAACATTTTACGAAGTATCAGAGGATGTAGATGGTCACTATTCAAGTCCTATGGAAGCAGAATGGTGGTTGCAGAAACTTTCTCTTTATGGACAAAGTCTTTCGGTATTTATCTTACCAGCACACGTTGTAAATAAACAAGAATTATTATTTGAAGAAAATAAGATGCTTAAGGCTATAGAAAACACAGAGACAGCTCTGACGGTTTGGTACAAATAAAATAAAAAAGATAAAAAAATAAATAAAAAAGATTTTGCACAAAAAATTTGCTATGTTTATGTTCTAGAATACTTCTATTTAAATGTAGTAACAAAAACTTGGTGAAACGGAACAGAGTTTGAAATAATTTAACGATATATCGACTTAACATAGTACCCCCTAAGAAGTCGAAGCATTTTCAAAACTAATTTTAAACCGCACTGACGGAGCAAAATCTTTTGAAATGTTAAAAATAGTTAACGGAATACTTCATAGTGCATTTAAAGATGCTGCTTTGCTTTAGGTTTAGTGGAACACAATTTCTACAATCATAATGTTTTTGAAGAAGCATGTAACGTTCTGCTGCTCTGCAAATTGAGACAAAAGCTTAAGTGGTTTTAAATGTCTAAAGATATTTAGAGCAAAAATGTCAAAAAACAACAATTTTCCGTGGGTGTGGTGGCGCACCAAGCTCATGCCGTAGGCCATGCCCTCTCTCCGCATTATGGCTCTGGAGTTTCCCAGTGGCTGCGTTAAATGGAAATGCGCATTAAAACTAACGATATCTCGAAAACCACGTAAAGTAAATTGATATTTTTTTAACATGGGGTAGCTTTTAATAATATTAGGATTGCGCATATTCACTACTTTATATAAATAATTAGAGGACTTGTATCACCATTGTTAATAACTTTTTCAACTTACTGTTGCTGTTTTTTCTTTCTGCACGTGCCAAAATTGTAGGAAACGGTTCTATTCGATCAAACAACACTGGAATGACTATTAAAGTTATTAGAAATTGTTGCAAAATAATTTATTTATAGCAATAAAAATATGATTTTTTTCAATCCAAAAAACAAAAATACAACTATTTCGAAATTATTGTTGAATTATTATTCTTATTATTATATTAAAATTAGTTTAGGTATTTGAAACCCGTGTTAAAACATCCGAAAAAACAGTCTGTTTAACATTGTCTTTGTTTGTCTATGGCTGTCCATCACATTAAGCCATAATTATGACTGCGAGAGTTAAGTCATTATTATGACATGTCTCAAAAAGAAAACTTAGACAGGCTTTTGTAATTCAAGAAATTACTAGGCTTATTTTTTAATGCGTTTAACGTGTTCTTTAGAGTAATATTTTACTTAATGTGTACAGTTCTGTAACTGGAGTAGACAAGATGGCTGATATGTAGCTGTTATCTCATGCGAATTTGCGACGCCTTGATTGCCTAAATTGATGGTTTACTGTAACGTGAATTTATTATAAAATTGTTACTTACATTACTTCTTTGTCAAGTTCTAATTGAAAGTGTTGTGCAATAAGGGGATACTTTGCATGTCACGAAATATTCTAACGGCTCGGGCGTTGATATTTTATGGGACATTACTACAGAATCCATAATGCTTCATCGAAATAACACAGAAGAAGATACTGGATTATTGTTACTACACTTTTGTAAGATCGTTGTTATTATTGCACATTATTATGATCTAAGTATGTAACACTGTGAAAATCATTGTCATGTTTGTTTTATAAATACAAAATAATGCTTTTTACGTACTTTCGTACACACTCACGAGTAGTTTCTTACAATAATATTTAATATGACTGTGCGAGTGGGAAGTATTCGGTAATGATAAGATAAGTTCATAATTTTCATCATTTCTGTTGCGATTTGTCGTCATATTCATGTTTTTTAAGGTATTTATTCTTTTATTTACGAATGTATTAATCGATTTTTAAGGATAGTTGTGAGCTAGTAAAAATTAATTAATCAGTTTTAAATTATCATTATGAAATTAAATGTCTACTAATTTAATGGAAAAGTCAATTGGATGGTGAGAGAGAAAATTCAAGTATCTAACGGAGTGTGTGGGATTCTGGTACCAATTGGTTAGTACTGTATAATTTTGTTGAATAATAATTTCTAAATCCAGGAAATTAATGCTGTTGTTACTACTTGTCTCAATAGTGAATTGTAATTTAGGACATTAGATATTAAAATTGTTTTTAGTGTAGTTAATATATTTAGTAGGCACACATATAAGGGTATCATTCACATAGCGTACATACAGTGGAACATCAAAATATAACCATTTTAAGCATAAAATTTCAAGTAACCGCATAACAAGATCACACAGTACCGGACTACAAGGACTTCCCATGGGACAGTACTAACTATTCAGTACCGAAAACTCACGCACTTCGCCCGATACTTGTGTTTTCTCTTCCACCATCCAATACAACATAAAATGACTATCATTTACATGCTAGTAGACTTTTCCATTAAATTAGCAGACACTAAATTTCATAATGATAACTTGAAATTGATTGATAAATTTTTATCAATTAAAAACTATCCTCAAAAATTTATTGATACTTTTGTAAATAAAATAGTAAATACCTTAAAAACATGAATATGATTGACAATTGCAATAGAAATGATAATAATTATTAACTAATCTTATCATTACCTCATATTCCCCACTTGCGTTGTCGTATTAAAAATTATCATGAAAAGCGTCATATTGGTCTTGTATATAGTTTGAAAAATAAGTTAAATTTGTTTTTTTTCTCTTGGAAAGGATGTAACTGAGCCATTCGATAAAAAAACGTCGTTTACCACATACCTTATGCAAATTACAACTGCTGTTCTATCGGACAAACATCGACAGTTCTACAATTAATAATGGCAGAACACAAAAGAGACATAAGGAAAAAAAAGGACAGGTTTGTACTATTACAACACAGCCTTTAATTTACACATAACTTTAATTTTGATAAAATAAGAATTTTAGACATAGAACAAAATATTAGAAAATGCCTTTTTTCGAAATATTAAATATACATTACTTCAATAATAATATTAATAGATAACAAGATACAGAGAAATTGAAAAATTGTTATAAGCCTCTCTTAAGTAAATTAGGAAAGAGAATTTACTTGATGTACATGATTTTCGTAGCCCTTTTCATTCATAGTTTTAGAAACATGTACTGTTTAAGTGCTTCTCACAAAAACTGCTTGCGATTTTTGTTTGATTGTATTGCGTGCGTGTACTATGTCATTTGTGTGTATGCAAAGTATGAAAGCAGCTAAACTTGAAAGTCTGACTACATAACAATTTTACATCATTTTTGTAAGAGTTAGAGGTAGGTTATACACTTAACTAAATTTTCGTTCATTGTAACTTATCAAAATTTGAATTGTAAAGAATTTTTATAACTATTAGATTCTTGTTGTCCAAACGGCCTAAAAGTTATTTTGTTTTCTGAATAAATACATGATATGACAATACCACCATTAGATGTTGTTTTAAATCATTTATTAACTGTCATTAGACGTTTTATAGAATTATTTTATTAAAATTTGTTATAAAACTGAATATGGAATGTTTTTATTGTTGATACATTTCATTAGTCATTATTCATACATTACGCTCTTACATAACACATTCAAAAATCCATCGTAAACTTACTCATAAAATAAATACAAGATTATCATATTGATAATAATTAACTTATGGATTTAATACAACGAGAAATGTGGTCGCTTTAAAAAAATTTTTTTGATATTGTTCTTCTAAAAACATTCAACGCTTGAGAGTAAATCAACAATTTTTTAATTTTTCTCTCGAAAAACATGTGACAAAAGTAAAGTGACGAGCCTTTGAGGAGAGAAGATGTAGTACGTATGCGCCATCGATAAGTCGTCGATCAGCTTATGGTGGCCTTCGAAAAGCATCATTGGTGGTGTGGCTAGAGAATCTGCGTAGATATACACTGGAGATGGCTTGTCTGAAGGTCATAGTAGTGTGTTGTGAGGTGAGGATTAGCGTTTTGTAGATAAGTGTGAGAAAGGAACTTCGAAGGTAGCGCCGGAGTTGGGATTATTCGTGTGCATGGAATCTAGAGAGTGACGGTAAAAAAGTGGGCGTAAAGATGCGAGTGTGTGATTGTGATATACTATAGATTTTCCTGTTGTTCAAGATAAAAGTAGTGATCATAAATGTTTATCGAGAGCTTCGAAAGATAAAGAATTTAAATTGAATTAACCAACAGTTCATTACGCTAAGGACCTCTCACTCAAATGGCAACTTTTTAAGTGCAAATCATTTACATAAAATATGTTGTCTTGGTCAAAATAATCTTATCTATTAAAAATATTTCACAAACAATTTATAATATTTTTAAACTCTATATAAATAAGTAAATAAAGTAGCGCTCATCAATCTGTAGGTAAATCGGCAGACTAGCTTAGCCACAATTCGGCATACTAGCTTAGTCAAACTAAGAATAGAACTGAGGACTATCAAAAACAAGATGTGTCCAAAAGACTATCCTGGTGAAACGCCTGAAGTAAAAAGAGGACAATCCGTTTGACCACCATCAAGCCTGACAATGATGACGACGACGGCCTGGGAGCAACCCGACAGATAGAAATGAAACCACTTAAGAAAATTCATGGTAAATCTTATTCCACCCATAATTCTCAACAGCACTGAATGGCTAATGGAATCAAATGCTTGCCGAAATTCAAACAAGACCAGTATGTCGTCTTTTCGTTCTTCATTCCCAGTGCAAATCCTCGGTCAACTTAAGAAGCACTGACTGCGTACTATATCCCACGCAAAACGGAGACTGTATGGGTAAAAAAAGCCCTTAGCTCTCCAGATAAGTAGTTACCTGGCGCGTCAAGAGTAGATCCTGTACCTTCGCAAAATGCGCCATGTTTGCCAGTGGACGTACATTCAAAGAATCGATAGGCTGTACAACCGTAGAGAGTGGGACAACTGTTGACTGTGGTCAAAGAGAAGGGTGTGCATTAGTAGCAAACGAATAATTAATAAGATACGTAAGAACAGGTACTATTGCAGAAAAGGAAACACAAAAACAGAAAAGAGACAGCCCGTCAAAGCTTTAGCCTTTCAAGCAGACCTCACAGTAAGCCATCGCTTGACATACTGCCGCACAGTGGAGTAATGGGAATTTTTTACTTTAAAAGTTTCTATGGATCACAATTTTCGACCGATTTTGATTGCTTTCTTTTATTTCAAAGAAAAATGATTCGGAAGACATTGCTCGAGGCCAGTTTTTAATTTTTTACTAAAAGTAACTTTAGCCAACCTCAAATATCAAAAATTAATTATTTGTGCTGGATAAAACTTTATTATCAACGAATAAGTTGACTTTGTTTAATAAAATCAGGCAAAAATGATGACCAAATGTATATTAAAACTACTTCTGCTACATGCCATATCATGGTCGACCAAAATCTGATGAAATGCCTAAATTTGAACAAAAATTTATTCTCGAAAATTGTCGGGGTTGCTGATTACGGATAAATGATCCAAATTTTCAAATTTAAAATGGTGGATCCAATATAACAAACCATTATCACAGACGTCAGTTTATTTTTCTAAATATAAATTTTAAACTGAAAAATTAAGAGAAAAAATCCTAGAAAGACAAGACTAGAAGACAAATATTTTTTGTGTTTATATTCACAGAGAACACATAATAAGTACAATGCATATGCTTTCACGATTGTTTGATAAGTAATTTTAAAAATTTTGGCTCTAGAGTAAATCTGTTACCTTAAATGTTATCAGTTACTCGTTAGAAACGTAATCAGTAAGCCAAAAAGTTAAGTCATTCATAATCTATGGAAAATTTTTCGATAAAATTGTTCACTGCATAATTTTTGTTCACGCCTCTATTTTAGTAAAAAAAATCACCTAATCTTATACGGACAAACAGATCAAAGTATTTATGAATCTTGCACTCAGAAACTACGCCATCTACACAAATTTTACAAATGCACTTTTTTCATCACGATTTACCAGTGATTAAAACAGTACTTTTGATTTTCCAGTATTTGCTAGCTTAAGAAACTATATTGGCCGTATTGGATTGGCTACTTTGGATTTTAAAATTTGGATCGTGAATTCGTAATCAGCGTTCCCAAAAATCGAACAGTAATAATTTTTGTCTAAATTTAGGCAATTTACCAGAAGTTTGGTTGGTCGTATTGGATCCATCATTTTATATTTAAAAATTTAAATCATTTATCTGTAATCGGCAACGCCAAAAACTCAATTTCGGTCGGCCATATTGAATGCGCTATGTTGAATTCATACATTTGAAACATTAATCACAGGCGATACCGGAGTCCAATGTAAGCAATGTATCATGGATTGCGGGTACCCCTCCCCCCTGAAGGGATCTTTAATCTCACTGTTAGTCTACGCTGAGTGGACACAAGACATGTAGACAAGTGCTGAGCCAGTGTTGAAAGTGACATTGAATGCAATGGCGACTGTGGCTCCCCACCAATGATTTCAAATCTACGAAGAATGACCCGATACCGATATGGATCACGTACACCTTTGATGGCTCCTTGCAAATACGTATAAAAAAAATCACGACACTTTCGTACTAAAGTCGCTGTTTTCTTAACAAATAAATATAAATCAATATTTGCCAAGGATAAATATGATATCGGTACTGTAAAAGATTATGAAGCTCATATAGACTCAATGATAGAAAAATATTGTTATAAACGTCTCTATAGATGTACAATTGAAGACAGAAAATAAATAGAAAATTAAATAACAAAATTATTAGAGAAAAATCTGATTAAGGAACCATACAGCCGATTTGCGGCTCCAGTGACCTTGGCATATAAAAAAGATCAAAAAAAATCTAGGTTATGTATTGATTTTAGAGAATTGAATAAAATGATTATTCCTCAGTCACAACCTTTTCCACTAATTGAAGACTTGATGGTAAAAACAGTAAACTGCAAATATTTTACAACATTGGATATCAATTCTGCATTCCGGTCAATTCCTTCAAAAATTCAGGACAGACATAAAACTGCTTTTATAACACAAGAAGGTCACTTTCAATGGACTTGCCTTCCATTTGGGTTAAAAACAGCACCAGCAATTTTCCAAAGAATATTAAGCAATATAATCAAAAAATTTATTCTAGCTAATTTTTCAGTCAATTTTATAGACGATATATTGATTTTTTCAAAAACATTTGAAGAACATATGGTACATTTATCAAAACTTTTAGAGGCAATACTAAACGAAGGTCTTAGGCTAAAATTTTCAAAATGCACTTTCGCCAATAATTATGCATATTATTTAGGTCATAAAATAGAAAATAACTCAATTAAACCACTGAAAGATTATTTGACTGCAGTAAAAAATTTTCCACTTCCAGAAACAAAAAAAAATTTACGTCAATTTTTAGGTAAAATTAATTTCTATCATAAGTTCATACCACACATTGCAATAATTCTTAAGCCATTACACAATCTATTGAGAAAAGATGTTCAATTCAACTGGTCGAAAGAATGTCAAGAATCTTTTGATAAAATAAAATTATTTCTAAGTTCAGAACCAGTTTTTAAAATTTTCGATCCAGAGATCCCAGTTGACATTTATATAGATGCAAGTATCCTAGGTATAGGTGCTGTAATAAAACAAACAGATAAAAATGGAATCAGTAAGCTAGTGGCCTATTTCTCAAGGAAATTAATATTAACAAAAAAAAAGGCGATATTTCTTAAATGTTTGGCAATAAAAGAAGCAGTAAAATATTGGCAACACTGGCTAATGGGAAAGGAATTTACAGTATACTCCGATCATAAACCTTTAGAGAACATGAATATAAAGGCTAGAACAGATGAAGAACTTGGTGATTTATCACATTATTTATTACAGTATAATTTTAAAATAAAGTATAATCCAGGAAAATCAAACCAAGAAGCCGACTGTTTAAGTAGAAATCCAGTTCTAGGACCTTACGGAAATAAGAATGATTTTCCAAAAGTATTTAATTTAATTAATATATGGGATATAAAAAGCAAACAAATTAGAAATTTGAATTTAAAAAATCATAAAAATAAACTGAAATTGAAGAATGATATTTATTACAAAAAAATAAAAAATAAAGAAAAGAAAAAAATGGGTCGTGGGACCCACGATAGAAGTGAAACTTCAAGTATCAAATATTTAACTCATTTTATACAGAAAATTATGTGAGAAGCAATCATATGTGTTATTATTACGAGTTAAGATAGACCTACAATTTCATAAAGATAGACCGCAAATACGAATTTGAGGTTATCTAATCATAACAAATGATAGCTCAATTTGTGCGTCTCAATATTTTATTTTCCCTTTAGGATACCCGTAAGAAATCGGTATTTTTGGCCTATTTTGCTTCTCCGTCAAGATATGGCGATTTTTCTTATTTTATGAGGTTATGTTGTCATGAAAACACTTTAAATTTCTTCGCGCACATCTGTATTATTAATGTTTAAAGTATACTGTAATTTATTCGCAATTTATAACTTCAATTTCATAAAGATAGAGCGAAAATACGAGTTTGAGGTTACATAATTACAACAAATGACACCTCTATTTGTGCGTCTCAATATTTTATTTCCCCTTTAGGATACCCGTAAAAAATCGGTGTTTTTGGCCTATTTTGCTTCTCCGTCGAGATATGACGATTTTTCTTATATTATGAGGTTATATTGTTATAAAAACACTTTAAATTAATTCGTGGACATCTCTATTAATTTTCAAGGTATACTATAATTTTTTCGCAATTTATAACGCATACGTCAGAAAAGTACAACTAAAATACGAATTTAAGGTAATTTAATAACAAATAATAGCTCATTACACACATACACACACACAGCGGCTGGAGTTGGAGTAGTGGGGATGCCTGTTAGTATTGCATGTGGTGGCAAGGGGGACGTAGAGAGAGAGAGAGAGCGGCTGGAGTGGTGGGGGGCTCAGAAATTTCGTGTCGCTCGAAAAAATTCACAACGTGCCATAAAAAGTTTCACTTCAAAAATCACATTATCAGAAGAACTAAGTGTAAAACTAATAAAGAAAGTGCATAAAAATTACTGTCATATAGGAAGAACCCAAATGATAAAAACAATAACACCATTTTACACTGCCAAAGACCTAATTGAAAACATTTGGAAAATTTGTAATAGTTGCGAAATTTATATAAAAAATAAATCAAGAAGAAAATCCAATTATGGTTTGATGTCACATTTGGGACCAGCGAAATATCCTTTTGAGATTGTATCCATTGATACCATTGGAGGTTTTGGTGGATCCCGCTCGACAAAAAAGTATTTACACCTTCTAGTTGATCATTTTACCAGATATGCTTATATTTCAACATCAAAACATCAAAACTCTCAAGACTTCATTAAATTAACAAAGAATGTGACACAAAAGTACAATACTAAAGTAGTTTTAACAGATCAGTATCCTGGAATAAACTCCAAAGAATTCAAAGAATTTCTAAATAAACAAAACATAAAAATAGTTTTTACTACTGTTGATGCACCGTTCTCAAATGGTCTTAATGAAAGACTAAACCAAACATTAGTAAATAAAATACGGTGCCGAATAAACGAAAGTAAAAATAAAATTTCATGGACAACTGTTGCACATAAATGTGTTGATACGTATAATAAAACAGAACACACAATCACAAAATTTGCTCCAAAATACCTACTGAAGTGGCAAAAATGTAAACATCTTACCCCAAGAATTAAAATCAAAATGTACGGACAATGACCTACAAAGAGATAGAAAATATGCTTCGAAAAACTCAATAAGTTCTCATAATTACAACTAACAGAAATTTGACCGACATCGACAAGATTTACAGCTAAACATAGGAGACCAAGTTTACGTGGAAAATGGAAATCGAATAAACAGGAAAAAACTGGAAGAATTAAGAATTGGACCATATAAAATACTAAATAAAATTTCTAACTCAATTTATGAAGTAAATACTGGACACAAAACAAAAGAGTCAAATTTTTTTCACATTACTAAGCTAACTCCGGTGTTTGAGGATCATTAAAAAATCACTCATCATTTTGTGCGTAATCGTTTTTACCGGGAAAGGGAGATATAAAGAAAATCACGACACTTTCGTACTAAAGTCGCTGTTTTCTTCAATTTTAAATTTACCGCGTTACCCACAGAGGTGCTCGACGGTTGGCACAGTAAAACTGTAGTTTAGAGAAGATGACTAAGCACTTTTAGAAGGATACGAGTATACACGGTGTGAGAGAAAAGAAGTCTTGTTGATAAGCTCAAATGGATAGTTAACAGAACTAGAATAAAAGCTTTAAATGTTGTTTCTTTTGTTATTACAGGTATGAATTTTGTAATTAATAATAATTTTGTTTTTTTTGCACATAATGTAAATAAATCTTTTGTTATTACGGAGAAAACCAATTAAGTTTTTATTTTAAAATTCCAAACTTCTTAATAGAATAAAAAAGAACACATTACATACGTATTACGAGCTGCCCTTATATCATGTTATAAAGCTGACCTCAACTCCTGGTACCGAAAAGATAAAATGGGCTGCCTGTGCTTCTAGCAAGGGGAAAGTCTGTGACGCGTTTGTTGCTCAACCAAAGGGGTGGTAGAATTGAGTGCTGTGGTCAGAATCCCACGAAAATCGTCAAGCTTTTCTTCAAGATTTGTCTCCAAATTTATGCCAATTTTAGACAACCCTAACAAGACTTCTTCTGAAAATTTGGCAACCAAGAATCGCTGAAAGTCGTGGCTCGTGAAAGGACTGGCACCACCTATACTACGAGCATATCATTAATGTAAAGAAAATGATGCCCGTTTATACACGGGTCATTAGATAAAACTATGGACATAATCTTTTTATTAGAATATCTAGTAATAACGTTAATCCACGTGTCAAAAAAAGTCGGTAATGCGTTACTCCGCTAGGAATAACGTATAAAGAGTACTCGGATATAAAATGCCGCAGGAGCTTAGCAAAATAATCATCGCTAATAATATCAGAATTTAAGACGCTTATTATCACAAAGTTCGAGAATCGCTGAGGAGTTGCTTGGATCACACTAAAAAAGTCAATAAGAACATTTTCCTTAGGATTCCTGTATAACGACGTGAAAAGCTTACGCCTCCCTCCCCCTACAGAGATGTAGATCCACTAATAAGCACGCGGTTTTGTTTAAGCGTGATATATGGAATGCTGCCATTAATTTAAAAGGAAGATTCCGTTGTACGTAGTAGCCCTTGCGGCTGCCCTGCATATACTTATATCTCCTGCTAGTCGCCCTAAATCCCCTATTATTCCGGGCGAGCTCAGAACCTGGTAATTGAAATAATGTTAAGCACTAGGCTGGGGTAAGTCATGACTCTGAGATTGATAGTACATGGATTCATATAGCTGTAAAAGAATACTTACCTTAGGTAAAAAACTAACATTTGGATGGGTAATATGGATAGATTCTTGAAGATGCGCACTCATCGGTTAATAGCGAAGCGAAAGTCATGCGAGAGACTGTAAATTATCCTCTGACGGGATGCAATGACGTATTGAGTGGTCCAGAGATATGTAGAGATAGAAAGTCGAGTAAAGTAGAGTGAGAAGAGAGAGAGAGAGGCGTGTGTTGGGCGTAGATCGGGTTGTCTGAGTGGAAGATGATTGTCCAGGGACAGAAGCTTGGTGGGCATAACGACTGGAATCACGAGCGAGGTAATGCTTGTGGGACGATTAGGAGCTGTTGCACTACACTGTTTAGAGACATTATAAGTGTACAGAAAATTCGATGTTGTCTGAGTCTTGGCAGTCAACGAAAGACAGACGGTCTATTGTGGTAGGGCGCAGTAGTATGTGTATTTGAGGTGTAGTGAAGTCTGAGTTTTAATAGTTGGTAAGGGCCGTCTGTCCATTGTGGTAGGACGTCCTAAAGTGTGGGTGTCCGAGTCCCGGCAGATTGGCTGGCGTAGCCAATAGCCCACTACGGTAAGACTTCGTGCGCGAAAAGGGGTAATGTGTAGTACGTGGTCCAGTCGATTAGTCGATATGTAGGATAGTTCGTGGTCAATGTGTTGTGTGGTGGTCAGGTGTTCTCGCGATTGAATTGGTTGTTGTAACCTCAGAGCTGGTCGTTCTCTATGTCACGTGCATGAAGATTCGTATGTGTGTGTAGGTGTGCGTGTATAAATCTTTGAGTATTAGAAGTTAGCGCTGGAAGTGGATACACTTCTTTGTAAGATTTATCTTACGTAAATAAATAAACGAGTGAAATGGAAGTGAATTTTGTATTTTGTGAATTTTATTGTTTAAATATGATGTGTGTATCCTGGTCATTTCTCACCAGAACTGTTCGCTTCCCGACGGACAGTTCGTGCTGGTGCTTTCTATAGATATACGGTTTTTATCGTGAAAGCAGAGTAAAGCCTAACATGGGCGTTGTAGGATGTGTCCAATCGGCGTAGTATGTCGTTTTAGGTGGTATCCATGATTTATGGTAGTTTTAGTGCGTTGGTTTTGGAACGGCTCCATGTTGGCGTATAAACATCAACAGGATATTTTAATTTAACAATGGACTTGGCTACACATACCTGAAATAAGACAGCTTTTTGAAAAAGTTGACTAAAACTCACTTTTACGATATGTTTTGTATCTTTTAACCAATTAATTTTACGGTTAAGTCCCGTTAAATACTCTCAAGTGATGTTATTTCAGATAGAAATGCTATGAAAAAAAAAATGTATTCAATTCAGTGTCACCAATCAGTTGTAGTAATAAAAAGAAAAGCAATGACTGTCGCAAAAAACGGAGATTTCATGGACATCAACTAAAAATACATTATTTCTTTTTTAACTGCTATGTTTTAGCCCTTTTTTATTTTAACCTAAGATTTTTACCACTAAAGAGAAATCAATGGAAGAAGAAAAGAAAGAAAAGCAAAAGATAACAATAACATGTGAGATACTATTCTCCTTGTGTAGGTAAGTTGATGAGTTGTTTTAAAGATAGTATTCTGCATTCTGAAATCTGAGCATGAATTGTGTTTGAAATCAGAGTCCGAATGGTTGCAGTTGTATTTCTTTTATGATTTATAGCGTAGATAGTTGCTTTATTTTAAACGATATCGGATAATGTGTAGTACGGTTTTTTTTGTGTACCGGTTCTCTGAAACCGTTTTTAAAATACTTAATAAATAATAAGTGCGATAATTACAATGAAAAAATTTTTATAAAGAACTGTAGTAAAGTAAATTTTTTGCTAGAGTTGTCCTCGCTTATGATTAACGATTTTTCTGAGTTTTCCTTCTACCTCTTGCAATAATAGGGCATCATTTAGTTCAGGCCATTTTGTGATTATTTGCTTTTTTTATTCCAAGTTGATTGTATTGTTGATAATACAAAAAAGTATATTTTGAGACAGTAATGCTAATTGTTTAAAGTTAATTCATTGGTTATGGGTTCATTTTGTAGCTAGTATATTTATAGTTTCTGGTTAAAGGAAATGTTATGGTGACGGCTAATCTTCCGTCAGATATTACAGCGGTTGTACGGTTAAAAATGTGTTACTTAGCTGTAGACATTATCTATGGGAAGTTAATACTTATTAGTAAACAAATAAATCTTTTTCACTATTTGACTTAGTTGTTCTGACGAATGTAATAAAGGATGGCGATAACCTTTGGCAATAGTTTTAATGGTTGTAATTAATGTTTAATGAAATTGCAGAATATTATATAAGATTTTTCAATTGAACACTATTCATATGGTTATTGGCTGTGAAATTATATTCAGTTTTTTTTTGCTCTGATAAATGCTTTGTTTTAGTTATTCTTTTATGTAAGTATTGTGTTAGTTTTAAATTCTTAGTTTTGTTTTTAATGGATATTTTTCCCTATCGTCTGCGCCCATTGTTTCAAAAACCTTTTTTGACATTGACTTCACTAGTTGATAAGGGACACCCCTTGTTTTTATGTTATAAAACTCGTTCAAGGTTGAGTCAAAAGTTTTGTCGGTTGACTTAAAAATTTCTGTACCTCAAATTCAAAAAAATTAATGTTTTTATATAGTTGTTTTAAGTGTATCAGAGGTATTAGTACACCATGTTCTACACCATGGTTGAGGTAGTGCTATGGCCCACTATTTTTTTCTGAAATTTTCTTAACGCTTATTAATTGCATTATTAAATATGTATAAAAATGTGACATTAAATTTTTATACTCAGTTAATAACGAATAAACTAATAGAATATTTAAACCATGGAAAAAGCTCGTAGCCCTCTTTACTACAAAAGGATAGAAATCATGTTTATTGTAGTATGTCAAATAATAGACATCGTCGTAAAACAATATTTAAATAATTATTTCATTGATTTAATACATTTATTTATTATTTAAATGAACTGTGCAAGAATATAACATACTATTTTATACTTTTGCTAATGTCAGGGTCACATACAGCCCACTAGAGTGAGAGACAGGTCCAATCACGTACCCGAGAGTTGTATGTGGTCACGTGATCGGACCTTTCTCACTCAGTCTAATGGGCTGTAATAGAAGCGAGTCTGCCTGGAGCCGTACCATACAACTCTTTCCGCTTCGCGGGCCTATGTTTTAACATAGGCCCACAAAGCAAAGAAAAGTTATATGGTACGGACCCCGTCTGCAGACTACCAGACTCCATGGAATCTCATCCTAAAAAATTGAATTTTTTCTTATCTACTTTCGACTAGTTAATGCCAAAAATTTCTTTCTAAACACTATCTTTTATTTCTAAATTATTATCACTTCTTTTCAAATATAAATTTCATTTTTATTTTTGCAT
>NW_019379512.1:1047518-1060783 GCF_000648655.2 Copidosoma floridanum | reverse complement strand
TAAGGAGCAGACAATATTTACCTTAAGGTAAAAATTTTTACATCCAACCTTCAAGTTACCAGCAGTAGCTGACGCTCTTGCGTGCGCACATGGATATAGTTCTCACTGCTTACCGACTAAGCTCCAATAACAATGTGGCAACGTCGCGAGTTCATGCGGGCGCGCTATAGCCTTCCAACCCCATTTAGGGGTAGTTTGGAACGTATTTTCAATCGGCTCCTATTTAAAAGCTATTTGCCCTCCAAAATTAATTCCAACGGGGTTTGCGTCAGAAAAAATCGCTCTACACGCGGTTCTTGGGAAATGCCACCGTTACATATCATGCTGTATAATATGAAAAGATAGACACTAGTAGGCTACGCCCCCTGCGTGGTCTGCGAGCCAACCTTCTCAAAGACTTTTTTTTTGTCCAATTTTTTATATTTCTTTTTCTTGTGTTTTGTTAACTGTCTCGAATAAAATTTCTACACTTTCTTTGTTCTACGCAACCGTCACTTTTTTTAATTTTTAAATTCGTTTACATAAAATTATCATATGATTTTACATTTTCTACTTATCATTGTACCACGAGTGACCCCACAGGCTTGTGTTAAATTAACTTTCTTGTGTGTTTTTCTTTACAGTATTTAATTTTAATCTTGATACAGTTTTTATTTTTACCAACATTATTTATTACGGATTTTTTTTAAGTTTCACTTTTGTTTCGTTTGTTGAGTTCAGATTTTTACTTTACTTAAATAAATGATCAGCAAAAATGATAATATATGTGGACTTACGTGATCATTTTTTACGCCAAAAAAAAAAGTAGTAATTACTTTTAACGAGATTCAGATCGCTTTAAAATTCATCAAATGCATTGTACCAAATGTTTAGACTATCTTTTAATCCAAACAATACTCTATGCTGATTGATTGATGTATGCTTCTGATTATACTTGGCCATTTACAAACGCCGTTTGGTAGTACGAAAAGTTATTTAAATCATTAGAGTACAAAATATGTCAATTGTACTGATAGCAGAAACAGTAATAAATCAAACAATAATAAATTAAGTAACAAAGAAAAATGGCGCAGTACGTTAGGCCACATAAATTTTTAAAATAAAAATAAATTTAATAAAAACAAAATGATTAATGGTGTGCTAAAAAAATTAGAGACTATTAAAATAAAACACGCGAATTGTATTAAAAGTAAGATGATAAATAAGCCATTTGAAAATCCTAAGAGCCAAAGAAATTTTAGAAGTTAATCATACTGATTTAAACGGGCCACGTAACACAATTGGTAATAATGAAGAAAAATATTTGTTAATGTTTGTGTATGAATACGAAAACTGCGCAAAAATCTTTTGTATAAAAAATAACTAACATACAGCAGGATAGCTAATTGCTTTGTAAAATTAGTAAAAAATGAATTATACGAAAGGATGAACAATTTATAATGCTATGATAAAAAAGCAAACAATAGCAAATACAATTAAAAATAAAACTAAAACACCATATTTAATATTTTTCAGTATTAGGCTTGACCCAGAACATTTAAAAATTGATGAAAAGGAGTTGTTTGTAGTTAACCAAAGGTCAAAAGAAAAAATAAGTGGGATAATGAAGTCTAGTTAAGAAAATTAGTTAGTTATTCTGAATATGGTTATAGACTACTAATAAACAATAAAGTAAACTTAGCTAGACTCGTTGAAAACATAAAAGATAAAATCGAAGTTATTTGCTTAAAAGATAATTAAGAAACAGAGTCTAATCAATCAAGTGAAAGTAACTTTGATTCTAAAAATTTAAGGTAGTGAAAATAGAAATTTTGAAACAGTGGATAAGGAAAACAGGATAATAAATGAAAATAAAAAAGCAATTGTGATTGAACATAATTTGCAATAACTACAGAAAATCAAAAAAAGTAATGGCATCACATTGAATGATATAGTAATCTAATTATGCATGTAATATAAGTTAATTACATTAATGCAAATATACCAAATATATTTGAGAAAGCGCTAGGTTCAAAAATAATCAAAAATGGTGAGAAGTCACAAATGTTAAAATAAAAAATTTTACTACAAGTGAAACGTAGAACATAGTTAAAAAGCAATAAGATAAAACAATTTCAGATGCAGTCAAGTGCAGTAAAGAAAAACACATATTGCAGTTAAGTCAACAAAAGTCTGGAAGGTCACTAGTGATACAATAATGTACAAAATATGTAAAATCATATGATAATTCTATGCAAACGAATTTAAAAATTAAAAAATGTGACGGTTGCGTAGAATAAATAAAAAGTAGAAAATTAACTAAAGAACTATTATATGTAAGCACAGGCATGACTCTGGATATAATATACAGTGTCAATTATCTTTTTCGATTTAAGAATTGTTATAATGCAAATCAATGTAAGTGTGCAATGAGAGTGTTGAAATATCTCGTAAAGACAAAAGATATGAAATTGATTAATGATTTTGATGATAAAAGGGAAGTTTTTAACTGAATGTTAGATTTTGACTTAGCCAAGGATAATTTAGACAAAAAATAAACAACAAGATATGTAAAAAAATGTACAATAATCTCATTTTTTGAAGAAATTCGTAAACAAAAAATGTTGCAAAGTGTATAATACTTGCAAAGTATACAATGTTCTTAGAAGCTGTTACTGAAATATTTTTTGTAAAGAATTCATTGAATTTAATTTTGAAAGTGAAAATTAAAAAACGAATCGATATCTTTAAAGATAATTAAGGGCCAGTTGTGATTGCTAGAAACGTTACAAAAAAGTCGAAATACATAGAAGTACTGTATTAATATTCGAATAAATATTATTAAAATAGATGCATAAATATAATGTAATCTAATCAATAAATAATATGGCTAATGTTGTAGTTGTAAAAAAGAAAAATTCAGCATGAATATAAGAATGTTGAAATTCAAAGAATGTTAAAGAAAGTTATCGTCAAAATCAGATAAAATTATTCAAAGACAATTTGTGTTGATGTAAATGTTGATCAAATAAGTGCTTAATTTTTTTATGCATCTATATTAACTATAGTATTGGCATAGTTTTTCAATTTCCGTTGGTTATTTTCTGCAGCATATCCACTAAAGGAGCCAGAACCAAGACTTTGTAGCGATCTGCGTAATTATGATCATTTTTTTGCTATCAAATTGTAATATTTGTTAAACATACTATTAGAACACAAATTATTTTTCAGGCTCAGTGGAAAAGAAAGTGTCTGTTTGTTTGAAAATTACAGTAAGTCTCGACTCAAAAACTAAGAATTAAATTTAACTCTATTGTCACTACGTTAACAACTTCTTTCTGACATATATTTTATATTATTAAGCAAGTGTTCGCTTAAACTTTCCAAGCTCGTGTACTTACTAAATGAGAAGATTATATATTTTTATTCAATTTGGTAGCTTGTCAAAATACACATGGTTATTAATATAATGATGCCCAACTATGTATCTCGTCCGTAAAATCATTTTTAGTTCTTGGAAAATAACATTTTTTTCGGAAACATGTGTATTTATTAAAAATTTATCTTTTTTCGGAGAAATGATTGCTAAGTCCTCAAATTATAGGAAGAATTTATAATTATTTTCTAATATTATATTATTAGTGAGCTGAGATTGGTTACGACCTGACGGACTTAAGTCTATTGTATAGGAGAAATACAAGAACATCTCAAGAAACGATTGACTTCAGTTGCAAGAGGGTAATCAACACATGCCTCTATTCATCTTATACAACCTTTTTCCGAGTACAATAGTTGTGTACCATTAGACCAAAAAATCATTGTGAATTTGCAGGGACAACACAACTATTATGGAGAGAAAAAAGATGAGCTTAGTGCTCGGAGACTACCGTAAGTTCAGTTCATTAGGTGTCACTAACATCGGAAGCATCACTATTATGTCTCTGACGATAGTGGTTACTTACAGTAGTAGTGTCGAACAGCTTACAGTTTACACACTCCTATTATAAAATAGGAAATCGTAAAGCTTTCTAGCCCGAAAACTCGAGTCATTTCAAACCTCTGAAACTAGGCCATCATGCACCCCGTACATCGTAGCATTTGAGTATCGTGCATCACAGCTCTTCTCACATAACAGATGTGGTGTTATGAAGTAGTGTTAAAAGTATAGCAATATGTATTGAAAATTGGACTTGTCTATCATACATCGTCACCTTAACGACTAGAGAGCAGCAGCCGACTACAAAAGCTACGGCTTAACGACTTGTATCGCTCGGTGCTGCGCGTACAATTCGTGATAGTCATTTACATAAGTATATACGCTCGGACTTAAGTGTACCAATTTACTTATATTACAATGCGCCTCCTTGAATTTACAGTGCTGTCTTTTTGTAATATTACTTAATTTGTGCCATTAACTTTCTTAAGCATTCTTTTAACTTCTACATTCTTTTATTCATATAAAATTTTTATTTATTGAAACTTTTAGTGAACATGTCAGCCATATTTTTGTAAAATCAATTTTGTTTATACTCATATTTCCATTTTTATAATTTTCATTTACATGGTGACACAGTACTTCTATGTTCTTCAAGTTTCTTGTAAAGTTTCCATACTTAGCAATTACAACTGGCCGTCAGTTATCTTCGTAGATATTTATTTGCTTTTTAATTTTTACTTCAAAAATTTAATTCAACAAATTATTTATAAACAATATTTCAGTAACAGCTTCTGACAATGTTGTATACTTCGTAAGTGTTATACATTTTGCAACATTTTTTGTTTACGAAATTTTTTCAAAAAATGAGATTATTGTACATTTTTTTTACATATCTTGTCGTTTATTCGCTGTCTAAAATATCTTTTTAGAATAAATAAATTATCGCGGTCTAAAATATATTTTTTCTTTACGAAGCATTTTGACACTGTATATTATATCCAGTCTCATGCCTGTGCTTACGTATAACAGTTCTTCAGTTGAATTTCTACTTTTTATTTGTTCTACGCAACCGATAGATTTTTTAACTTTTAAATTCGTTTTCATAGAAGTATCATGTTATCTTATATATTTTGTACATTATTGTATCACTAGTGACCTCCCAGACTTTTTTTGACTTAACTACAATGTGTGTTTTTCTTTACTGCACTTGATCTCAATTTTAATACAATTTTTACCTCTACCAACATCTTTTATTATAGATTTTTCTGATAGTTTCTTTTTTATTTCACATTAATAAATCATCAACAATAATGAAAATGTAAATGGATTGAAATGATCATTTTTTACGCAGAAATGAAAATGGCACTTATTTTTCACAAAATTTAGATCGCTTAAAAATTCATGAAATGTATTTAACCAAATTTCTGGACTTTCTATTACTCCATGAGTGCTTACAGTACTTATGTAGCTTACAAACTCCATTTTTATAAGTTTCATAGCCCTTTGGCTGATAAATGTATACTTATGATTTTATTTGGCCACTCGAAAATGCTGTTACTACATCCATTTGTTTGATAAACAAATTATTTTGAGAATAAGAAGATAACAATATTTTTTCTTACCGTGGGCACAAAGTGCATCTGCCGCTTTGCGCCCTCGGGTCACACTTTGTGCTCTTGAAATCACTGTAGGCCTACGGGCAGAAAAGTTTTTTGCACCCGTTTACCGGACGCAAAGTGTGCCCACGGGCGCAAAATTGCGAATGGATCACCATATCTTTTGATAGTATTTTTTTCTTTGTAATTTTCTAGAATTTAATTTTTACGGCTTATTTTCAATAATAATTTTTGTTGTTGTCATTTAATGTCTTGTTTTCATAATCTGATTTACTTTCACTTGATTAATCATACTTTGTTTCTAATTTATCTCTTTAACAAATTACTTTAATTTTATCTTGTGTTACTTAACCGTATCTAGCTTAAATTACTTAATTATTCGTTTGTACTCTGTAACTACCATCAGCACAACCAACTAAGAAGCCATTTATTATTTCTCCTAAACTCTGGTTTATGTATAAACACACTACTTCTATAGATTTTTAAATGTTTTGCGTTGGACCTTATGTCAATAAATATTCAATATGGTATTTTTTTCAATTGTGTTTGCAATTATTTAAAGTTTAACATAAGCTACTGTTTTCATTACTGTATGATAAAACTTCAAATTTATGTTTTCTTCTTATACCTACCCATATCCATTGCTAATTGATTTAGTCTATGTACGTAAGGTGGGCATGGCAATAGTGTAATACCTTTGAATTTTTTAAATTTAAACATTTCTTTGATCAAGTACTTTTTTATTTTTACATTGTACCCTTTTAACATTTTTGTTAAATTTATTTTCTACTAAATTTACATAATCGATAAAGCATCCTACTATTTTTGACTTATTTTTTATACAATA
Source organism: Copidosoma floridanum (assembly GCF_000648655.2). The sequence continues at coordinate 1,054,404 of NW_019379512.1, read as the reverse complement.
GATTCTTGTGCATTTGCTGCGTTTATCTATAAATGTTGAAAAATATTGTCTTTTATTATTATTACCAGTCGTATTATGTGGCCCATTTATATTATTATAAATAATTCTGTGGCCATTTTATAGTTTTTTAATGCTTTGTTTATCATCTTTATTTTCAATATAATTTGTTAATTTTATTTCAATATTCTCTAATTCGTCTGGCACGCCATCAATGATCTCATATTTATAAATTTATCATCGTTTGATAAATTATGTAACTTGTCAGGCCTCGCTCACTTACCTATACGTAGCAAAGCATGGCATGTGAGTATTTCATTACAGGACTAAAGGAATGACACGGATAGCAGGCATTTGAATGTGTATTAATGGAAGACACCAATGTTTTGACGTACAGTTGCTGTTTATATTCTCAAACAACTCAATGCAATTACTACGTGAAGAATTACACTGCCTAACTATCCGACCTTGCCTAATTCAATGCAGCTTCAGCCCTACTGGTGCAAGCTCGGCAGTTGCTGCTCGGCACAATGCTTACGTGGTAGGGACGCGATATAAGTAAGTTGGCCTACTATTGTTGCACTGAATGCGGACACCGGGAGGTCCAATGGGCAGGTGTCGACACTTAAACACGATAGTCCTTGGCAGTCGGCAGGTGTCGATACTTGGACACAATATTCCTTGGCAGCGCGTGTGTAGGTTGTTGCAACAGCCCAGGTCGTTAATAGGTAGTCGTTGCTGCGTCTCCTGCTGCCGCTTGGTGCTGTTCGACGTTAAAATCTTCTTCACACACGGCCCGAAAAAACGCACGCTAACAATGTATATCGTTGCTTCTGAAATAACACATCACGTTGGCAAGCAGACAAAAGCGATAGTGCTCCTTTTGCTGGCCTACCGATTCGTGCTGCCTCGGTGCCCTAGCTACCTGCATGTGCTGGTACACATACACACCAACTTTTGCGCACGGTTGAGAGTTGGCCGTGCTTCCCATAGTAGGAACAGGTACAGATGTATAGGTCCTTGAATAAGGTAAGGTTAGTACGCATTGAATCGCCTCTCCTCTTGTCTGCTACTGCTAAGCATATACTTTTACTCTGACGTCAGTTTGCCATCTCACAATTATCATTGTTGCTTCCAGTACAATTCAGATATTTTTTATTACAGTTATTTGAATTACTTTTTATATGGTATAAGCAATTTTGAAGTTGAAGAATCGCTGTTAGTTCATTATTTAATTTCATATATATTTTTGCTTTACTATCGGTTGCTACAATTTTTCTAACTTTTGCGATCTTTGACGTACTTGAGATATTTTTTTAATCTTCGGTACATAGTAAATTCTATTTAAATCAATGTATGACTTACATGAATGATTGTGAAAATAATCTTTTATGTTTCCTATATTCGTGTTTTTTGATTTTTCTCCGTTTGGCAAACTTACTTTTAACGATTTAGTTTAATTTATATATTTATTAAAGAATTTATCCGTATTTACAATATAATGGGTTCTACCACTGTGCAATAACCAATTTATTTCGTTACCTGTTAGACAATTATTTATTTCTCTCTTCTCATGCTCGATTCACATGTTCCACGCTCCTGATGAGTCTTGCTATTGTTGTTGACGTTCTTCACTCGTTGTATTTCTGTATCCTCTGCCTCCATTGTATCCGTTCAATATACCTCCATCTCTGCTATGACCTCTGTATCTCCCTTTGTCTCGCTGTTTGTCCCTGGCTTGGTCACCTCGTTGATAGTTAAATTGGCCTTGGTTACATTCTCTTGCCACATGTCCGAAATTTGTATATTTATAACACTGTCCTTTTATTTTTTCATGGGTTTTATTATTTCGCTTTCTCTTACGTATTTAAGTTTTCTATTCGACACTGTACTTGTAATAATCGCTTTTGCTTTAAAGTCACCTTTATCTCATGCGGCTTTTGTGTCTGCGTTTTTTCTCGCTCTGATAGTTTGCTATTTATATTCTTTATTATCTAGTTACATCAGCCATCTAAATTTCCAACTGCTTAATTGGATGTCAAAAAACTTAATCTCAGATATTTTATGTCCACACTTAATTTGTCTTGTTTATTTGCCATTTATTCATTTCAGCTTTTGTACTCAATTTTGAATACTGGATTGATACTCTTATAATCGGTGATCGCTTGCTTTTATGTAATTCCTTTACTTTTCTTGTGTTGGATTGACACTTTTACTGAACTTTGTCCTTGGTTGATTTTTATATACTACCGAAGCAGCGCGTAAAAAATCAAAAAAAGAAAGAAGAATGCTCCGCTACTATGTTAATAATAATAAAAGAAAGTGTGAAAAGTGCAATAATACGTACCGAAAATTGAGCTTACTGTTCATTATACATCGTCACCTTAACGACTACAGAGCAACTGCTTATGACAAAAGCTCAAGCTTTATTACTTGTATTGCTTAGAGCTCCACGCACAATTCATGTTTGTCATTTACATAAGTATGTGCGCTCAGACTAGACCGTACCAATTTACTCATATTACACCAGTTGCAAGTAATCTTCTAATGTAAAAATAACAGACATAAAATTATTACGATCAATAAATTACTTATAATAGAAGAGTCGTGATCTATGAGACCGAAGAGCCGCAATGTACGAGATGCATGATGCAAAGGCTCAGAATGACTCGAGTACTCGGGCTATAAAGTTCCGTGCTCCCCACTTGTGTGATTTGAGTGTATACTGTCAACCGTTCTACGCTACTGACACAAGTAACCGCTAGCTTCATGTGACACGATAGTGATGCTTCTGATGCTAGAGACACCTTATGGACTGAACTCACGGTATTCTCCAAGCACTAAGCTCATATTTTTTCTCTCCGTATCTAATCTTCTTTGAAATTTATTACACGCACATATACAGTACAAAGCGTTATTTGGTATGCAGATATGCAATTGCCCGTGCATGTGTACTTATAAAATGCACTACACTGTTGTGTATAAGAAAGTACGAAAGAAAGCGTGGGGAAAGAAGATCTAATGTCACAAATTGATGTATTATTTGGAATTTAAAAGGTCATGTATCGTCTGACAATTAAATAGTTTTCTTTTTACCTAAGCTTCTTAGACTCTTGTCTTGTATCACAAGCTCCTTTCTACCTTACTATTACCACAATAATGGTTCAGAACTCTCTTCGGTGATAGTGTGCATTGTTTTTTTTATCTGGTAACTAAAATCGCTCAATGCATAGATGCCTGATACTTCTATACATTAAAAAAATACTATGTTACAACTTTTGTAGTGGGTATCCAATAGATAAAAGGAATAACTACTGTTATAGTGCAAGACTAACACGTATTTAAGCATGTATGCTTATGCGTGTTTTTGTATGAATAAATGTGTGCATGTAGGTGTGGGTGAGCGTGTATGTATGCATGTTTTGTATGTATGCAAATGTGAATGTGTATGCGTGTGTATAAATTTATGCTTATCGTTATCTAAACGATTGTAGAAAGGAACTAATTAGGATGAATAAAATTTTAACGTATTTTTAGAGAAATATCTAAAAAGCTTTTTACACTTGAAAAGTTTAACATAAATTTCAAATGTTTGTTGTGATTGTTGAAAATTTGTAGTAAAGTCTTAGGGGTGATATTCAATAGGTCGCTTAGAGTATTCAAGAAATTGTGCTCAAAGTCCTTAAATACAGGCAAAGTATTGGATAAAGAATTGGTTTGTAAAAAAGTCTCTCTTTAACGTTACGTATTATTATAAAAAAAGATTGTATTAATTCAAGTTAACACTTTTAAATCCAAGCCGCATAAATAATTCAATGATTTGAAAGTTTAAATAAAAATATTTTATTCCAATCATATCTGCATAGGTCACTTTTGATCAACATATATTAATAATTGTATAAATACTTTTAAATATTTATGCGTTCGTGAAAGTTATCAGCTCTCTGTTTACATTACTTTTAAATTACTACGGTTGTTATAAGTGTAAATGTATATATGTGTATACTAGTAGGACTAGCTACCCTACGCACTTCATGAGACAACCCCTAGCTAATACAACGTAACCTTACTAATATATAAAGCAAAGTCGCTAAATCCGTTGTAATCGGTAACCGCGAAAACTACTGAACCGATTTTGCTGAAATTTTGCATACCGATTCTTGACACTTTCTAGATGGTTTTAGTATAGTTTTTATGTTAAAAAATTGAATAACAATAGCAATAAATAAGCTCAAAGTTTTGAGAAGATACGCGAGCTTTTCACGTTAGTTCAGTAGGATCCACTAGGTGGCGTCGACATAAAATTGAAGCTATCTGCAACAGAATTAAATAAGTGTGGTTATAATAGGCCGGAGCGTCTCGGAAATTTCTGCCGTCGTTTACTGACAAATCACCAAGCTCCATCAAGAATGTAGGTGATAGTCGTGCAACTGGGTATCCCGGTTATCGACGACGCTCTTCTCGAATAGCGTCCTAGTGAGCTAGGTCTACTTTCACCCTGAACCTCCAGGATTGACAAGTGCCACCAATAAAAAATTTATTTTTACCGATAACGTCTCCGGCGGAATACCAGGAGACGTGTGTAGTCAGAGCACAACCTGCTCCAATACTTCAGAGTTACCACAAACCGTACCACAATCTGGCCAGTTGCCGTCAGAGAATTTTTTACTACAAATGTAAGCCAGGAAAGAAAGCCCTGAATAGAACGGGCAGCCTCAATGGCCAATTTCTTATTGGTCATTCCAAAGGCATACCTATCGAGAAGATATTCTTCAGGCCCAATAACCCGACTCACTATAAGCGGTTGGTTATCCGGGGAACGACTCGAAGACGAGATATTCTTTGGTCAGCGGCGTACCTTCCTCATGTACGTTCTCCATACACAGAGACTTCGAAGGTTAGAGTGAAGCTACCCGCAGCTGGCTCTCCATCATCAAGAATAATAATAAGGAATAACCAGAAATCTTACCACTGGCCCTTTTCAGGGCCAATATAAGTATTTACTTTCCCTACTTAACCATCAATCTCATCGGTTCCTTTAAGGGCCACCTAAGTTTAAACTACTTTGCCAACAAATACATTTTTACTACCATTTCCGGAAACGTTATTAAACAAAGCCGGCCACTATTAAACAAAGTCAGTCATTCACTGGCAGACGTCACGAGCGGAGTTGTTCGTCGCAAGGCTGGGAACCCTGGCCACCGACGACCCTATATTACATCCTCAACTCTAAGTATGTAACCAAGAATTATCGATCCTCTCCAAGGTCTACGCTGGGCGAACCTAACAGCTATAGAGAGGGAGGGTGGGGGTAGTTGAGGTGGCGTGCATGCAAAATTTCAAAACCCTACTAGTATATATATTTAAAATGTTATACATTTTGCAACATTTTTTGTTTACGAAATTTTTTCAAAAAATGAGATTATTGTACATTTTTTTTACATATCTTGTCGTTTATTCGCTGTCTAAAATATCTTTTTAGAATAAATAAATTATCGCGGTCTAAAATATATTTTTTCTTTACGAAGCATTTTGACACTGTATATTATATCCAGTCTCATGCCTGTGCTTACGTATAACAGTTCTTCAGTTGAATTTCTACTTTTTATTTGTTCTACGCAACCGATAGATTTTTTAACTTTTAAATTCGTTTTCATAGAAGTATCATGTTATCTTATATATTTTGTACATTATTGTATCACTAGTGACCTCCCAGACTTTTTTTGACTTAACTACAATGTGTGTTTTTCTTTACTGCACTTGATCTCAATTTTAATACAATTTTTACCTCTACCAACATCTTTTATTATAGATTTTTCTGATAGTTTCTTTTTTATTTCACATTAATAAATCATCAACAATAATGAAAATGTAAATGGATTGAAATGATCATTTTTTACGCAGAAATGAAAATGGCACTTATTTTTCACAAAATTTAGATCGCTTAAAAATTCATGAAATGTATTTAACCAAATTTCTGGACTTTCTATTACTCCATGAGTGCTTACAGTACTTATGTAGCTTACAAACTCCATTTTTATAAGTTTCATAGCCCTTTGGCTGATAAATGTATACTTATGATTTTATTTGGCCACTCGAAAATGCTGTTACTACATCCATTTGTTTGATAAACAAATTATTTTGAGAATAAGAAGATAACAATATTTTTTCTTACCGTGGGCACAAAGTGCATCTGCCGCTTTGCGCCCTCGGGTCACACTTTGTGCTCTTGAAATCACTGTAGGCCTACGGGCAGAAAAGTTTTTTGCACCCGTTTACCGGACGCAAAGTGTGCCCACGGGCGCAAAATTGCGAATGGATCACCATATCTTTTGATAGTATTTTTTTCTTTGTAATTTTCTAGAATTTAATTTTTACGGCTTATTTTCAATAATAATTTTTGTTGTTGTCATTTAATGTCTTGTTTTCATAATCTGATTTACTTTCACTTGATTAATCATACTTTGTTTCTAATTTATCTCTTTAACAAATTACTTTAATTTTATCTTGTGTTACTTAACCGTATCTAGCTTAAATTACTTAATTATTCGNACCAAAATTTAACAAATTTTTTTGTTTAATCAATAAAGCTTCATTTTAATAGTCGCTTGAGTCTACTTTAGACCACCAAAAATAGTGTACTCCTCCACTACTAGTGTTGGAAGTGAAATCGATATTCATCGATGACCACGAAAAAAAGCCAGTTACACCAAACGCTGAGATACGTGTCTCATATTTTAGCTCATCAATGCTAGAAAAAAGGTTCGTAGAATTCTGATGCACGAAAGCTAGAAAAAAAGACTTTTACCATTGAGGGGTAAGCTAGTAACAGGTACGGAAGTTTTTTTTTTTTTTTTTTTTTTTTTTTTTTTTTTTTTTTTTTTTTTTT
>NW_019379512.1:1034564-1046940 GCF_000648655.2 Copidosoma floridanum | reverse complement strand
CTGCTTCGTGCTTGTTGTCCGTTGTTGGGCAAAGGAAGCACCGTGCTGGGCCTGGACACTCTTTCTTCCGGTGGTTTGAGCTTCCACACCGGAAGCACAGCTTGGATCTGTTTTCGTTCTCACAGTTGCCCGAGACGTGTCCATATCCCAGGCATTTGTAACATCTTGTTACTTCAATTCTTCTTCGAATTCGGCAGCTTACAAAGCCAACTCGTAACCTGCCTTCCTTTTCTACTTCTCTGACAGATGCTTCGTCCACCTTTATTAAAGCCAGCCTCTGTCCTCTGGCATTTGGCTTTAAGAGAGCAACTTCTGGCTCCTGGCTCTGATTTCCAAAAGTCCTAGCGAAAGCCTCTTTGACCTCATCTTCCTCTACAATGGCATCCAGGTCTCGGACCTCTAATGTCACTATTCTGTCGCTCATTTTGACAGTACCCTGTCCGGCTACCGACTTTTCAATTTGCTGTGAGAATGCAGTAGCATTCCCTACACCTTTGGCTTTAATAAGTATGTCTCCTTTTTTTTGTAGTGACAACACTTTGGACTGCCACTTTAGCCTTATCGGGGTCAAAGTTTGCCTTCATAGTCTTCAGCACCGTTGCAAAGGTAACACCTTGCACCGGTGCTAAGGTAACAGGTACGGAAGTGACATTTCGAGCTTTTGAGTATTATTGCAGCTCGTAGACTTAATGTATACGATTCTCTGCTCACAAAATATCTGTTGTCAATTAATAATACAAGAAACAAATTTTTTTTTACCTGTATGAGTAACGGAATTGTGGGTCTAGGGAAGAGATGGAAGTGACTAAAATTTTTTTACACACGAAAGTTGAAAATTGAAATATGTACCAATTGAAAAAATTGCAATTTTCAACAGCTTTGGCTTGTGCGTTTGTCTTGTAATGGCGTGAGATTCAAAAAGTGACCAGTATAAGATGTTATGTGATGCACCAATATGGTTTTCTAAGGGATTTCTGCTATCATCGGCATTTTAGCTAAAATCGTTGGAAATGTAGTATTTGATGAAAACTCTTGCTTATAGATTAAAAATTAATGTTATTCTGGCATAAAAGTAAGATATGGCATCTATATTAGACAATGTACGTGCAAGAATATGGCAAAAAACTTTTTTTTAGTAGGGGTTCATAGTACAAAATTGAGATTGGAACAGGGCACAGAAGTAACATTTTTTTAATTATTTTATTGAGGAGTAAAGTTATCAGCTTAAAAGTTTTTTTGGTAAAAATATATATACTTTTAACGTAACTTCATGTGATTGGAATATTCAGTTTAAGTTTTATGTAGTAGCATGAGCCCTGGACACGAAATGAGCCATGAAATCACTGATATGTGTATGCATAAAGTAAGTTATGCAGGTTATACATGTTTTTTTGGCATAAATACGCGTAGCATTATGCCAATTTGCGGACAGTCTCTTTAAATCCGATATTTTCCTAGTAAACAACCTGACTACTTCTGTTCCAAAAATTGCTGTCCCATAAGTTACTCTCATTTAACATATTCATATGAACATACAAATGTGCACATATATGTTTACCACACTGACAAGTACGGTACCTTTAATTTTTTTAGCTTCTACACAGTATCTCACTTATAAAAATGATAGCTAAAAGTTGTATCGTCTTCGGTTAATCCACTTAGCTCTATTTTAAGACCTTTGCTTAAGAGTATAATGAACTTACGAAGTTAAAACACTTACTTCTCTAAAGCTGCCCCCTTTAGTATCGATGTGGCTTATCTGCTTGTGATCTCTCTGTATTGACAGTTTTAATGGAGTCATTATTTTTCCAGTAGATCCCATGGTTTATCTATGGCCAGATTTAAGTAAGGAGTATCATTATATGCAGTTAGTGCATTTTTGCTTCTTTTTTAGAAACTGTCTGGTGATATCATGTTCTAAGAATCCTCTACGTTCGAGTCATCATAGATTTCTCACACAGGTACTTGATGTTGTCAAAGTTTATCGCTTAACTTTCTTCAATGAATTTAGATTTTGATTCATCAAACTATACATTTTTCTTTATGCTATTTTATTCTTGATCTTATGAATCCCAACATTATTTTACCATTACATTCATCTCTTAGAAAACTGAAAATATTTTTTATTATCACAAGGCAAATGAAAATCATAGTTAGCAGAATAGTTTAAAGTGTCAAGTTCTTCTATATTATCATGTATTACATTATAAATTCCTTGTTTATTATTTTATGTACAAAACTATTGGCGTCTGTGTACTAAAGTTTGCTCTTATCTACGTATTGATTTTTGACAAAACCATCGTTGAAGGGATATGCAAGTGTTTTTAACCAATCCATTTGATATTACCAGTGATTTTACAAAAATGTTTTTATAATTTATCAATGTGTAAAAGTTGATGAAGTATTTAAAAAAATTAGTTTATTAATAAGAATCAACATTTTTTTAAATTCGTTTTACTGTTTACTGATTGAACATATATTTTTTTTATCTATTAGTTGTTTAATGATCTACTTCCGATCGCATGCAATATTTTTAAGCTTTTTTCTTACACTAATGATTTTATGAAAAAAATTACACAGGCCTACAAAAAAAAACTCTGAACTAGACATGTGAAACGTTTTTTCCTATGTTATTTTTGGTGCTGAATTTGAACCTGAATTCAGAATGGGGGGGGGGTCGTCTGCTGGTAAGTTTTAAGTCAATCACTGTTGAATATCAGTAAATTCATAACATGAGTCTTAAACACCATATCTATTATGTTCAAGTGCTTAATGCGCTAAAATTATTAATATTTTATCTTCAAGAGTAGAAAAAGAACAGTTTCCAAATATTTCAATGTAGTTAATTAAATATTCTATATTATCGGTCGTCACTTGATGAAGATCCATATGAGATTAAATGAAAAAGTAGACTTATTATGTACTGTCAATCTTCACTTTATTCGTTAAAAACGTGTTACAGCTGTTTCGGTATCACAGTACTTTCGTCAGACAGATGTACATCACGACTTACTTAGTCTTATTAAGTCTTATTAAGACTTATTAATAATAATTATTATTAATAAGACTTATTAATAAGACTTATTAAGTCTTGATGTACATCTGTCTGACGAAGGTACTGTGATACCGAAACAGCTATAACACGTTTTTAACGAATAAAGTGAAGATCGACAGTACATAATAAGTCTACTTTTTCATTTAATAAGTAGTTAATTAAATAAAAATTTTTAATTTCAGTAACTTCTAAGCCCCCTGTACACTAAAGTCACATGCCTCTGTGTAAATTTTATTCAATTTTTTCCCAGTTACGTATTTTTTTATCCTTCAAAGATCTACACAGAGGATTATTCTAACGTTTTTCACTTCTATTCTCATTTGTCTCCCTTTTAAATGTCTAGAAAAAATCTGTCATCTCTATATGCAACATTTTTGCGAAGATGTATGGGCTCTTCAAACTATCTGTGAAGCTTGCTTGTCCATATTAAACGCATGCAAGACTGCTAGAAATCAAAAAATTTAAGTTTGTCTCTCCTACAATATAGAGGGAGCCAAACAGTCTGGCTAATTGTTACTTCTATGACACAAATGTTAGTGGAATAAGAAAAATCAAAACTAACCGCATAGTTTATCCTTAAGATTCGAGAGTTTCAAGAGCTATACTTGCATCAGAGAAAAGTAGTGGTTACACAAGTAAAAGCTTGATACTAATATGCAAAAATTAAATGTTAATGAAAATTTTAAAAGGCAAGAATTCACCTTACAAAATAGATCAAAAAAAGGATAGAGATGGAGAAAGCCACGAAAAAGAAAATTTTTAGAAGAAATTCATTTCATGAAACCAAAGACCTAGCATATCTCCAAAAAATAATTTCCATTGTTTAAAATTCAATCCAACACGTTTACCATTAAACCATAACTATGAACAACTCATAGTCTAGTCTAAGTGACATTTTCCCGTTAATAATTTAATAGTATTGAAACAACACCTAATAAAAAAAGACAAGGTCCTACATGTTCTGTTACCCAAGTTCTATGATTCAATACAGAATAACTTGTAAACCAGAAAGTCGCATGCTTGAAATGTAAAATCTAATAAGTCTCAAACTTCAGGTTCTCTTAACCCTTAAAGCTACCTAGTTCAAAGCTTTCAGCGTTCACAATCCAAAACCTAATAAATAACACATTTCAAGCTCTCTGAAGTACAAAACCCAGCAAGTAACTTTCTTAAAGATCTTATTACAGTAAAACTGAGTACATTATATGCTACTCTACTTTAATTTTAAAGCCTCAAGTGCGTGGTTCGTAAAATATAGCTTCATGAGTGGCAACGACGTGAATTCATGACGTGTGTGACTCATAAGATTTTTAAGATTTTAAGACGTGTAAACCTAACGGGCGTTATATTAATGAAAGCTTGATGTTTGTTACTTGTTGAATTTTCATACTAAGAAAAAATTGGTGCATCTGCCGCTCTGCACAGTCATATAACATAAAAATTCATTATTCGTTCCTTAACCCAGTCAGTGGATCAGCTGGTGATACACTGTCAACGCTACGCGTTGACTGTCGTACAGCAGTATCGACACTGTGGCTCGTTCATAATATTTATAGCTGTACTGTACTTATAGCTCAATTTACTAGCCAAAGAAAGGGATCAATTGGCGCTTCACGTTGTATACCTTACGTTTCACAACAGGATGACAGTGATATGCATATGTGTGGTAGTTTAACTGTGCCATCTACGAATAAAGTACGTTTCGCTTTTCTCTAAGTGGAGATTTTCAAGTTTGAAACATGTAACTTATTAAGTTTTATAATTGTGATGTTTTGAAGCAAGTAACTAATTCATTTGTGTATTGATGAGAGCTTAAAACATGTAACTTACAAGGTTTTGTGTTTAAGAGAACATTTATCATGTTAACTATTGTTTCCAAATGGTATCACTGACGGGGCAGCTTTAAATACTAAAAAATTAATTCAAATTTTTTTTTTATGTCAGGATATTTTATACATAATCTCATCTAAGATCTCAGGTGAGTTTTTGGCATAAGATAGTCGCCTAAGATCTCAGGTGAGATCTCACCTAATTGTCGTAGACCAGGTACAAGTTTTTGGAGAAATGTGGTCAAATTAAAATACATCTGAATTGTCGAGCTAATAATAGCTGATAATCATAATTATGTTGAAAAAAGTCAATTTAGATAAATAACCATTTAAATATTTCAGAACATAGAGGTGATTCTGTCATTAATATTAAGATTAAAAAGTATAATACATTTGTGAAAAGTGTTATCATATCATACCATATCAAATAATGGAATAAAAAGCAGCTGATACATATCGTGATAGCTTATAAGATAAGGACTTCTACTGGTTTGAATTATAACAGTTTTAATTTTTTTTTTTCATGTAATATAATTAAAAATAAATCATCATTACAATATCTAATCAACACTAACTTTTATTAAATTAGTCTTTCAGTACTCAGTATTATAAAGAACAAATGTGTAACCCGTAAATGTGTTGGATTTAAGTCTAAAATTACCTCATGCAATGTAAAATCGATTTTTTTTTACATTTTAAATTTCAGTGACATCAGATTTTTTTAGAATGTTATAAAAACTCGATGTTGTATTTAAAATCTGATACTATTATTTTTTGTTTATTACATACTTAATGCTTTTTAACTAACATAACTACATTATTAAAATTATACGTGTAAAATATGTTTACAAAGTTATTATCTTTTCTAGTGAGTCTAATATAAGTTGGGTGAAAGAAATACGAGATGATGTGATAGAAGAGTGTAATAAACATGGAGGAGTGTTACACGTATACGTCGACCAAGCTTCTCCTCAAGGAAACGTTTATGTTAAATGTCCATCTATTGCTACTGCTGTAGCAGCTGTCAACTCTCTGCACGGAAGATGGTTTGCTGGTCGGGTGATCACCGCTGCTTATGTGCCTGTCGTTAATTATCATTCACTCTTTCCTGATGCTATGTCAGCTACCCAACTTCTTATTCCTAGTGCTCCTAGAAGAGGAATTTAATTACATGGCTTTTTATTATTTTTGATAATACAAGAGTTGTTTTTTTACCTCATGTCTTAAACATAAATAAAGATAAATATTTATCTTCAAAATTAAAACTTCTACTTATTAAATAAGTTGTTTTAAGGTTAAATAGATAGGTCAATTTCATTTTTTTACAAAGTTGTTAGCACAACATTATATTATACATACGGTTGTACATTCAGAGAATTTACTTGTAAAACTTGTAATTTATTAAATTACTTTCAAAAAGTGTTCGTAAGCACATGAGATCACTTAGATGTGTAAAGCATTTTTTAAATGGTTTAGTAAGAAATTCGTTCTCATCTTTATTATTAGAATACCATGATAATCATTAAATAATTTTGTAAAACCATGTTTTGAAATAAGTAATAAAATCAGATGACGATGTAACGATTTACAAATATATTAAATTTATCATATATTTATATGAATAAAATGAATCCATGAAAATAACTTTTATCCAGTTTATACATTTTTCAAAAAGCTAATTCATTTGTNTAAGTGTAGCATTCTTTAGTGTTTGTATAAATATTTAATTATAAAATTTAAAAAAACAACTGGTTTTCAAACAATAAAAATATTTATTTACAGTTCACTGTAAGAAACCTTAAAATTTTCGATATCTTCTATTTTTTAACTGTAGACAGAAAAATAAAATTTTTTTGTCTTGTTTACAGGATTAATATTGTCATAAACACAAATCACTAATCAAATTAGAATAGAATTGTGTCAAATTATTTCAAAAGTAGAATACTTCTACTATGTAAACTACTATCGCAAGGCCATTATACATCACTTTTATTGTAAACTAGAAATAAGAAATTCGCGAATAAAAATTTGTAGTATTGTCCCTGAAGCATGTCTTTAAAAAAATAAAATATATTTATGTATTTTTAAACTGTCCAAATATCAATGTAGATCTATTGAATAATGACTCATGTATGTATAGTGTTGTTCAACAAAGTTTGAAAACTAAAATTAGTGATTAAGTGTAAATCATAATGATGCATTACTTTGTATGCCATATAAGTAATGAATTTTAACTTTTTTAGACATCTTCATTAAGAAAGTAAGTGTGCCAAAGCATCCTATTTATGAACTTGATTAGTAAGTGAGTTAAGCAATATTCATACGATATTATTTCATTTTATTTGCTAACCTCATACGTGTTGTCATAACTGCTATAATATTAAATATTACCATAAACGTACTCTAAAAATCATCGTAGAATAAATATATAAATATTGTAAATTATAATTTATGTGACAAAGATTTAATATTTAGTTGTACAAGTTATATATTACTAAAGGTCAAAATTTAATTTAATTTATTTAATTTTTTACTTAAGAAAAAGTAATTTTTTTTTTTTTATAAAGAAGCTGTTAACTAAAAATAGATTATTTAAATAAGGATCTTTATGGAAATTATATTAAAATCTTCATTCACAGACAAATAATGACGTTTCAACTGTGCATTAGGTAGTCGTTTCCGAGTCTAATATTTTTTGTTTGAAGTAACGTTAAAAAGAATTTACATATAATTTAAAATGTAACGATGCTTACAGTAACACAAATAGTAATAATAATTATTAGGATGACGATGACGATGACGATGATGATAATGATAGTCATGGTAATGATAATAATAATGATTATTGTTAATTCTACTCACAGTATAGTTAAAACTTTAATTGTATTTAAATATTTTCTGATATTACTATTCACAAAAAAAGTTACACTGAAAAAAGCTTGTTCCACAGTTACAACGTCATCACTTGTTTGTAAAGAAGGAATAGAAAATTATTTTTCTTGACATATTTGTTTGAGTAGTTTAACTAGATATTCTTAGATTCTTAATTTGAAGTAGATTGCTTATTAGTATTTATATGATTTTTTTAATACCCCTACTGAAAAACTGTATTTTCTGCTCCAGCACATCATAACCTTATAATTTTGTAGTTTAGTGAAACATTTACTCTCAAGCATATGTATGCAAAAAAGCGTAGGCACCGCAGCCGTAAAATAAGCTATCACTGATTGTGTGTCGTTGCCGCAATTAGTTACGTAAGCGAGAACTAAATTACTTTCTGGTCTAGGAACGTAATATACTTAATTTTCTTAAGCAAAGTATTTTGTTCAACTAACTTTTTTTCACTACAGCAAATAATTTTTTACAAACACGATTAAAGGTTTAGAATATGCATAAACATTGAAATAAGATAAAGATTTTTATAGAAATAAATCGAAAAATCTGTAATAATAATAAGTCTGTTTATGTCAAATTATAAATATCATAAACTTTACGTTTATTTATTCCTCAGTAACTTTCCGTTGTCATTATGTACATTGAAATCTCACTGACAAAAAAAAAATGTGTTACGATAATTGATTGTCCAATGTCAAACAATGTTGTAATGATATTAACTAAAAGTTGTGCAAACTGAACGAGACCACTGTATTTTTAAAGTGTAGACAATTGGTGCTCTTAAGTATTGAAGACAGTCAGATTTTTTAATTTTTCTCGCAAAGACTTACTAAAAAAACAAAATACTCGAACGCCTTTTAGACCTTTTGCTTGGTAGAAAGCTACCATCCTACTTGTCCCAGTGCTCCTTTTTTACAACAAGAATAAGGGCCTTAGGTAATTGAAACAATCACCGTGCTTACAGCTTTCAAATCGACGACAAATAATTTGATTTACGTCTGCTCATTTAGTTATACGTGTGCATAAATTGAATAAATTCAACTTGAAATAATTTAGTAACAAGTATTTTACATTTATGAAAATGTAAACATATTAAAACAGTGTCACAAAGTTATCTGGTTGTTATTCGTATACATAGGTTTTAGTCAGGTACACTTTTTATATTTAATAAATTTTACTGAAATAAATTGCGTGTATTTGTTTTGTATGTGGGATAGGGTTTATGGTGAGACCAGGATTACAAGATGCAAAGAAGAAATGCAAAATGATTATAAATCAATTTTAAAGTAAATTCAAGTCATTTGTTTAGTAAGTTACAAAGTTTAGTTTTGGCACTATGGCTAAATTATCGATACAACGGATAAAGAAAATAAGAAAACATAACGTTAGTCATCTAATTGTAATCAACCACTTTTAATTGTCGACTCGAAATAAAGTATATAATTTGATTTTTTCTTACAATCATTCGTGGTTCATAAATTATCGCACAATTCACGATTTTTCTAGATTTAAGATTAAAGATTATACAACAATTTAAATAAAATTAATTCTCGAACGTTAACGCTACTTCGCCCTTAACAACGATATAAATATCTAAATCACAAGAAAATTCCCTTTCTTATATGGATCTCACACGATGTTTATGATTAACGTGTCTTCGCATATACATCAATAAATCAGACTTTTAATAAATTCTACACAACATATTTCAAACTTGAATCCTAAATTTAGTTTAACCAAATACTGAGTGCAAAAAATAATAAGTATAAATAATAAAAAAAAAACTATATTTGAACATACGATCTTTTTCGTTGAGCAGGCTTTGTGCGCTAATTAATAACAATTTGATATCAACTTAAATCCCTTACCATCTATACTGCATTAGACTCATTAATCTCTTAGATNATAAAAAAAAAAAAAATACAATTGTGGGCACATCGCATACTCAACGGGATCTAGTGGCTAGACGTCACGGTACGATGATCGTAAAAAAAAAACAACAAAATAAAAGAACCTTAAAAAAAAGAAAGATAGGCAAATCAGTCAGCAAATTAAGACGAGTACGTCTAGGAAGCCACCACAAGGGATTTATCGCTTCAGCGACGATGAGTTATCGCGATGATAACCCACGAACTCGCTTCACGTGCCGATTAGATGGCCCCTTCTACTTACGCACACATGAAAAAGAAGACCAAACAGAAGCGAGAGACTTGGAATTAAGAGGACCGTTTTACTTGATGAACTTAAAATCCACGTAAATTACCAATTAATGACACTTAGATAAATAAGGTTAAATAAACGATTATTATTAAGACTTTGCCGTACATGTACAAAAAAAGGAGCTCCAGTATGCTGTTTGAAGGAAATCCATCTTACGGCACGAATAAGGTGTACGCCCAACCTTGTTCTACTTATATTTAGAAATTTGACCACACGTCCCACCTTTTCTCAACCGTTTAGTATTTGTTAAAAAAATGTAAATGAAAAGAATACTTTTGATTACTAATAGTAACACTCCTTACAAATACTACGACAACATTTAGTAGACGGGATTTAAAAATATTACAGCCTAGTAGTATCTGAGATGTTTGGTGTGATGTAAACCAATATAATAAATAACATACAGAAACTGTTTTAATCTTACAATTTTGTAAAAGAAGAGTGATGATTTTAGAAGTTTTGCAATGCAAAGGTTGCATTGATTAAGACGTTCGAATATTTTCAAGAAGAATGGTTAGTTTTCTTGTCAGTTTAGGTCCGGCTAGTAGCTTCAAAAACTTTCAAAGATAGTATTCGTAAATTATCTTGTATTCTCAAGATTTTATCAACAACACATACATCTGTTGTAAGTCTCCCTTTAGCTAAAGAATTCGCTATAATATGTATTGAATTCGCTGTAATATGTATTGAAGTTTTACTTTAAATCTGGTCTGTAGAAGTATTAAAAATTGCTTGTTACGGATACAAAACCAGATATTTTAAATAAAACTAATAAAGGAAACCTGACAGCCAAAAATGAAAACTTTTTTCGGTTAAAGTTTGCTTCATTGTGATATTCTTGACTGATCATACTGTTATCTCAAGGATCAGCTTAGTTTTTTTTTTTTTTTTTTCTTCACAGTAGTAAAATACTGAAAGACATTTTGAGAAGACAAAAACAACCACTTAATGGCTCAACGATATAAAGACACTGATTAACTATTTGCACTTTATCACGACCACGACGCCTCTACATCTTAATAAAAATTCCTTGAAATCTAATGAATATAAAAACACCAACTTACCACTTGTGCCAAACTTCTATGCACTTAAATCTTAATGATAGTTCCTAGAAACATTGAAAGATGGTTCCATAATTTCTTAGAAAATATAAGATATGGTGATCGTAGCATTGCAAACGTTCTGTTTAAAGTAAGCATTATTCCTCACTAGGTATCTAAGTATCGGGCAAAGTTGCAGCCTTATTCTTCGAGTGATTTAGTTTTCATTGTCAGCTGAAAAAATAACTTGTTTCATAAAAGAGAAAAATAAGACTTAAGAGTGGTGATTCAAAATCTCTATTTAAAAGGCTTAACAGTAAAAAAAAAAAGCTGAGTTGAGTTTAGTTTAAAGCACAGTTAAATCAATGGATTGGCAAAAGTGAATGCACTTCAAAGAAGGCAAAGTCGATGAAATCAATACTGTGTTTTGAGATGAACCTGATATTTTCTTTATCGGCTATTTAGAAAAAAGACAAAAGATCCCTTAATATTATTATGCGTCATTATTAAGTCAGCTAAAGGAAAAAATAGAAGAAATTTACCCTTGTTTTGAGAGAAAATTTTTTTTTGCAGGATAATACCCGAGTGCATATGTGCAGTTTCAACAGAGATAAGTGGAGAGATTGCTAACGCCAGTACTACGATGCGAAACGACTTTTTGGCACCGATCGGAGACCCCGCCGCGGCCAGCTGTCGAACCGGGCGCGCATCTTACTACTCGTATCGAACAGCGTGCGCCTAAGAGAAGAGGAAATGATCATACAGGCGCACATTTTGGAGAGACGTGGAAGGGATATACTGAATGTGTGTCTACGAGGAGAGGAGTGGAAATGTTAACTATAGTTATATAACTGAGAGCACAGCCAAAGCAAGTGACGACACGAGTTTTTCTCTTTTGACTGCAACCGAGTATATCGTATATATATTAAACTGATTTTTGCTCCCGCTTTTTTTTTCTTTGTCCCCTACTTTTAATACTTATTTTGAAATTCAGTATTATTTTGAAAAAAAATTCAGCTATTTTTTTAAGGATGGCAGTTCAGTTATAATCCCTGATTTATTATTTTTTCTCATAATTGTTATGAACTGTAGGACAAGCTCCGGAGGTTGTTAATGAACATAAGTGGCTTTCAGATTCCTAAGGAACGAAGTTTCGGTAGCTAAGTTGATTGATGCTTATGCCGCCGCTCGAATTGTTTTGCTATTAGGGGATCGATTCCAACTTTCTACAGATTTTTTTTTTTTTAATGAAGTTCATCGTTCTGGTTAAATTTCTTTTCTTTATGTTTTGTTTAAATTTATCAATAATGTTGCCAACATTTTTTTTTTGATACGTT
>NW_019379512.1:1016809-1033943 GCF_000648655.2 Copidosoma floridanum | reverse complement strand
AATTGCGAAATAGCCTTGCCAACGAGAAGTATCAACTTACTAAATTGTTGAATAGATTAAGTATAAAAAATTTACGTATATATATATATTTAAAGTTGGCAACATTATTTATAAATTGAAATAAAAGATAAATAAAAGAAATTTAACCAGAACGATGAACTTCATTAAAAAAAAAAAATCTGTCGAAAGTTGGAATCGATCCCGTAATAGCAAAACAATTCGAGCGGCGGCATAAGCATCAATCAACTTAGCCGAAACTTCGATCCTTAGGAATCTGAAAGCCACTTATGTTCAGTAACCACCTTCGGAGCTTGTCCTACAGTTCATAACAGTTATGAGAAAAAATAACAAATTAGAGATTATAACTGCACTGCCATCCTTAAAAAAATAGCTGATTTTTTTTCAAAATAATACTGAATTTCAAAATAAGTATTAAAAGTAGGGGACAAAGAAAAAAAAAGCGGGAGCAAAAATCAGTTTAATATATATACGATATACTCGGTTGCAGTCAAAAGAGAAAAACTCGTGTCGTCACTTGCTTTGGCTGTGCTCTCAGTTATATAACTATAGTCAATATTTCTACTCCTGTTCTCGTAGAGATTCGGTATACCCCTTTCACGTCTCTCCAAAGTTGCGCCTATATGATCATTTTCATGCGAATCCATTTCTCTTCTCTTAGGCGCACGCTGTTTGATACGAGTAGTAAGATGTGCGCCTGGTGCGACGGCTGGCCGTGGCGGGGCACTCCGATCAGTGCCAAAAAGTCGTCTCGCATCGTAGCATTTGCGTTAGCAATCTCTCTACTCATCTCTGGTTTTAACGGCTGAAATTGAAGAATCAAAGTTTAAATTATAGATCATTCAGCGTATTTACCAGATTTAGCTTTGAGTAACTTCTTCTTATTTCGAAGTTTCAAAATATGGCTCAGTGATCGAGGGCTTAAGAAAAATTAGGAAGTGAAGACTTACACAAATGCTTCTTTTAAGAAATCACCACAACCATATTGTATCAAATTAAACTAGAAAAAGATTATGATAAAAAATAAAAAATATTACTTTTCTATTTTTCTCTAAGGATTTATTAAATTCTTGTATGTAAATTGTTTACGCATTAGAGTTAAAAATGTGTAAAATAATAATAAATGAAAAAATCGTAACAAAATGCAGACAGTATTCATGGTTACTGCAATTAAAAAAAAAAGTTGATTCCCTACAAAATTTTAATATATACAGCTCTTGGTAACTCCTTGTAAACTAATCTAATTTTCAGTATTCATATCTGCAAAAGCTTGATTTGCAAAAACAAACACGAAAACCTCATATTTTTCACTTTTAAATAAAGATTGGAGGTTCCTTACTTGATAATAGGTTATTCGAACCTTCTGAAAACTCTCTTACTTATGTCACCTGTTGTAACTTTAATAATACTATAAAAGCCACGATTTTGCTTACTCAAAGTGAAGCTTCCCTCAGGACGCCTAATCCAGAGTCAATTTCTTACCTTCTAGACTATCAACTCAGAGGTTACACAAAGTACTGATCTGGTGACTTACTTGGAGTTCCTCTATCCGGATGTTACTCGAAGATTGTTTCGAACCACTATCTCGATACTTAGTCAGAGTCGCACAGCTTTTATCTAGACGAATACTTGGGCTAGTCACTTTATTTTACTTGAACGTTTACCTGGGATGATACCGAAACGTTTATTTAAGGACGGATAGGACATACTTACGTATATGAGGCTGATAGCTGAGCAACCGATGTATCCTAATTAAAATAAAAACAGTTTGTAATACTAAGGCAATTCTACTTTCTAGATTTCTCACACTAGCATTAGGTGCCGCAATCCCATGCGTGACCCTATACTGTCCATCATTATTATATTGTTCTCAATCGCTAAATCAGCTTTCTATTCTACTCATCAGCTCATCCCAAGCCTACTTAACTTATAAGGTATCAGGTGCAAACTCAAGTCTAAAAAGAACATTCTTGCTTCTCCTTATGACTTAACAATTTATTTACTGTCATATTTTGAAAATTTTTAATAGACGATTTAATAGAATGAGCATAAAAATAAGAAAAAAATATCCATTGCATAAGTGTATCTATGCATGTATATGAATAAACTTTCTTGACAGCGTAGGATTTTGTTCGCAACACGTCGCATAAAATTCAAAGTTAAAAAAAATTTAATTAAAGTTTAAATTAATTATAAACTTTTAATAAAACGTCAGAACTTCCTTCTACATTGCACGAAAATTGAATTACACTCACAATAAATGGAGACCTTAGACATTTTTTTCTTATTTTGGCCATCACGATTTTAAATCCTCTGTTTTAAAAATAATGCCGCGTAAAGATTAATCATAGTACATAACGTAACTAGGGTACTAAGCACAAATACGAGCGCCTGAAAGACATGGTTGTTGTATGTTAGTGCCGAATCACGTATAATATTTTTCTTACCGAGGGCACTAAGGGCAATTTTGGGCCCAATAAATTACTTTGTGTCCTAAGGCAGAAAAGTACGTACTTGAAGAGCATAAAAATTTTTTGCTCGTGCACCTACAGTGATTACAAGAGCACAAAGTGTGGCCCGAGGGTGCAAAGCGGTAGTTGCTGTTTCTGCTCGTGAGAAGAAAATATTATTTTCTCAGCATCATTTTATCTGAACTATAAATATTAAATTCTCATTTTTTATATTTAAAGACATTTACCTGTTACTTATAAAGCTCTTTCACTGAGTTTGTCCATGTGTTAAGATAAAAATTATTAGACTAAATAATTGTCTCTTCATCACCCGAACCACGTGACACTACTGATTTTTGAATTTTTTACTTCGAATTTGCTAGCCCTGAATCAGGAGAGGATTTCTGCTTGTGCTAGACCAATGCTACTACACTCTACTGATTATTTCTCTCTCTCTCTTTTTATTTCTTCTCTGTTTACTCTGCCCTGCTCGCTTTTTCTCTCTATTTTAACACGCTCTCTCTCTACTTTACTCGAAAAAGCTACTCTTCCAATTTCTCTCTCTACTCCACTCGAAGAAGCTACTCTCTCTCTCTCTCTCTCTCTCATCGTTCTGATCTAACACACACACACTCTCTCTCTCTCTCTCTTACTCACTATTTACGCTACTCTCTCTCTCTCTCCCTCTCGCTCTCATCATCCTAATCTAAGAATCTTTCTCCCTCATTACAGTTCTATCCAACACAGTTTTACTGATGTACAGTTTTAAGTGCGTTATTACTGTTATATTTGTACGTCCAAATTTGTGTTGTATGTAAATTTCAGTACTATCTGTACCTTTTATTCGTTGAGCACTATTTTATTGGCCATTGGCATCAAGATATTTAAGTGTAAGAAGTGCACAAAGAAAATCGTAATCGTGTACTGCATGCAGTAGTTCAATCCACCCAGGTTGTATTTCGAACTATTTATTGCCGTCGAGCTCCGAAAGTGACTGTTGTGCCCGTATGTATCGATGTGATAGAAAGAGAGGCGAGGAATCCGAATCAACGGATTCCTCGCCTCTTGACCCGATCCCTTCGTGGGCCGAACACCACGACTCAAATTGGAGCCTTGCTGGTGCCGCCGCCCTCGATTCTTCGTTAGCTAGTGATTCTGGTGCGGCGCAGGCTGTTCATCGGGATAGTAAGATTGACGATGATCCGTCGGTGGGCACAGCTGGTGTGGGGATCGAAATGCCACTTGGTTGGAAAGACTTCGATGAAAATAGTCGTTTTCTCGCGTTGATGACATCTATTAATGGCATTAATGCTTATAGTACAGATCGTTATGATGCGATTGATAAGCGGCTAGATTCTATAACCAACCGGGCGTCTCAGCAGGACAAGCATATCGATGAACATGTGTCCGAGAACACTGCACTGAGGACCCAGATTGGCGAGCTTGGATCTCGGACGAATGAGATAAAGGAGGAGGCAAATGCGCGTAGGGCCGGCTAAACCCACGGTTGAGCTCAGGGTGACGGGCGTGCCATGCGAGTCCGGCCGTTCTTTCACTGACGTTATGAGCTCCGTATTACTTATACTTGGCTTACAACATTTATAACTCGATATACTAAGTATAAATGCTATAAAATCTAAGAGCTCTAAGAGTTCAGTAGAGGTGGCTGGACAATCGGCGGCAACTAAGTTTAAGTCCTTTGTGGTATCATTCAAATTGACCGCTACGCGAGATTTTGTTTTGTCTAAGAAAAAGAATTTCGGCGAAATTAAATACACTTCTGTATTTTCTGACCTAAATACCGACGCTGTCATCAAACTATTTGAAATACTGTCACACCCCATGCATAAGTTTCTTATGCGGACCAAAGACGTTGCTAGCAAACGGAAATATAAATATGTTTAGACGCGTGGTGGAAAAATTTTCGTGCGTAAAACCGACGGATCTGATCCGATTGTTATTGCCACCGAATCTGATCTGAATTTGCTAGAATGATTACCTGTAAATTCATCTTCAAAAGTTTCGAATAATGATAGTAGTTTTTGCGTATAGCACACATTAACGCGAATTCCATTAGAGAACTTTACTCTATTTATTTTCCATCTTTTAACGGAACTGTGCTTACAACCATTATTGTTACTACTTAAATTGTAATCGTTAGTACTGTGTTACACGTCACGCTATAATTATCGAAATTTTACTTTGCGTTTGTAGTTTAGTAGTATCTTAACTCAGTAATTCTGTAAGTAAATTGCGACTGAATTATTTTTACAGTTACCACGTGCCTCCTACCGAATGTTTATTGAATGTATTTGTATTATTATGTATCAAATTGTAAATTGCTTTGTAGTTTTAGTTGCCATACGGTTTATCAAACCTTGGCATTCATAAGTTCGTTTCATCATCATCTCTCTCTCACTCTTACTATTTATGCTACTCTCTCTCTCTCTCGCTTTCTCTCTTTAGCCTCACCTTCTGGTTGAACGTCAGCGAATCCCACCCAGCGCTATGACACACGGGGTCCTCAAGCTGGTCGTTCACTCTCTCTTGCCCTCTTTTTCTTATCTGAGCTGCTTCACTCGTTATCGACCTGGAGATCTTTTCGTCCTGGGAGGACACAGCAGCTGCTAGACTCATGCACACACTTCTCTCTCTTCTCTCGATACTATGTGCACTTTCTCAAAACTCTCTCTCTCTCTCTCTATTTCTCTTAATCTTTTCTCTAGCCACAAAACAACTCACAATCTCTGAAACTCTCACTGTTCGCATGTAGGCATCTAGCTCGAGACTAACTCGTGATCTCTCTCTCTTAGGCAATGATCGCCGCGGCTGCTGCTACCACGTATCTCCTCTCGCAGTCACTTTCAACCCAGCAGTTACTGGGTATTCTGGCAGTCGCGCACGCATTTTCATGTCCTTTTCCGCTTGTGCTGCTGAGTCTCTGCAAATCAGCTGATTGTCCGTTAGCATCCTCTTCTCCTCTCAGCGTATATATCGCTCCCGAAAATAACCAAATTCGGAGAAGTTTCAAATTTATGCTCCCTATATATAAGTTGCATTAGCGAAAGCGTTTTAGGGCGTGGATGCTATTGTTGCATCGTTACAGGTATGAACGACATTTTTCACATTTACGACAGTGCCCGTAGGCACACTTTAAGCCCACTAATCAGTTAGCATCCACAGATGGATAAATTATTTTAAGGTTGTAAAGTGAGATCCGAGAGAGTTAAGACTTTGTGTCCTAGTAAGAAATAATAATTTTTGTCACAAAAATACCATTGACACTAGGGCTATTTTCGGCCCAAGGGACCTGCAAAGCATATGTAACAAAATCGTTCCGAGGTAAGTTTTTTATCTATATATTGTGATATTCTCACATGCGTAACATTTTAAATTAAAAATTTTATGAATCAGTGCCAAAATCCCTTACTTAATCCAAACTTAATTAAAAATTTTAAATTAGTTTTTGTGTAATTACAGAGATTAAAAAAAACAAATAATGTCAACTATTTATCTATAGTTAATTACTTTATCTTTAAATACCTTGTCTTACTGCGCCATTATTAGTAAAAAATAAAATAAGTTGCAAAAAATTGTCTTAAATGCCGATAGTATACAAAAATAAGTATTTATTATTTGAAATTTAAAAAATTTAACTAGCAGCTTGGTACTTTTAATGCAACATAAGAGTGCAAATAGCTTTACATTCCATACGACTAAGATAACACTGAGACTGGTTATTCATAAACCACTAAAAATTAATTGGGTTAATCATAAAATGTTATAACTTTCATTTAATTTAATTTAATCATTAATGCTATAACTTTCGAAGTATGCTTAAAAAGTGAGAATTCTTGCAAAAATTAAATCCTGGCAAAACTTCTATTAGTGCAACAAGTCAAAGCAAGCAAATGTCTCCTAACTAATTTCTTGAAACTCGGCATACGTGTAGAATTCCAAAAAATTTTAGACAAGGATTTTTTTTAGTGGCTCAAATGTAATTTAAAAAGGTAAAAATCGCAAGCACTCCCAAAAAAAGCTTTTTGTGCATAACTTATCCTGATTTCATATTTTTTGATACAACAAAATGGAAGTTGTTGCCTTTGAGACAGGTGAGAAAACCATAATGACTAACTAAATAAAAGTTGCATTCCCTATTTTGTTAATGGTCACTAACTGTTAATCCACTATGAGATATTAAAAATTAATGATAAGTGATCTAATATACTAGAGAGAAATTTTAACAACAAAAATTTAACGTCATGAAAACAACAAAAGGAGGTTTTTGAGATCATTCACAGTGAATAATTTTTTTTTTTTGTGATAAGATATATGTCATTAATGTTATAAATGCAAAAAAGCATTAACTGATCATACTCTATTTATTTTTAATTTTTTAAGAAGTACCATTTAAATTATAGGAGTAAAAGATCCAACCACTGTGTATTAAAATTTTCGACTGTGTTTAATTATTTATTTTCCTATGTTTTTCTATGTCATTTAAAAGAATTTTATTTTATCGTCATCTGCAGCATCTTGTGTGATTAAAACGAAGAACGTTTTTATGTCATGTTTATTTTAATTTTTTCAATAATTGTTTTAGAGTCAATATCACTTGCTTTTGTTACTGCAGACAGTTATAAAATCAGCACCAGCTACAGCGCCCTCGATTGCGTGGGTATCTCCTATAAGGTTTTTATATTGGAGTCCAGACTTACTTACTGCCCACCAATCACTACAAACGGCTACAAAGTCTCGTAGGTTAAATTCGTTGAAAGAAACTTAGTTAAATAATTACATACTTCATGACGTTGCACATGATTCAGGATTTAAATTTATTAATTTCTAAACATCTGAGCACGCGAATTTTGCAGTTTCATTTTCTTTTTTTTTTAGTATTGACGAGTACGCAGTAGTTTATGCCTGCACAGTAATTGGATCATTTGTAGCACTACTATCTTTTAAAATATAGAAATCGATCCTACATGTTATTCTTAACATAATCTATTAATAGTATACTTATGATGAGCAAAATATTTAATAACGAATAAAATAAATAGTTCTGAAGGTAATTTCAAGGATGAGAATAATTTATGCAATGCTTTTTAATGAATAGCAAATTGATTCTGATAAGTCTCTGATTCTAATGCTTGTCGGTAAATTAGAAATTTCCCATTCTCAATTTTCAGAGCTATCTTCTCACCAAAGCCCGATATATTAGTTATGTGATTCTAATGCTTGTCAGTAAATTAGAAATTCATACGACCAATGGTATACAAGCGAATGTTGATACATCTAAATCATTATACCATTGGTCGTCTGAATTTCTAATTTACCGACAATCATTAAAATCACATCACTAATTTATCGGGCTTCGGTGAAAAGATAGCTCTGAAAATTGAGAATGAGAGACTAATCTAAACTTACCGTGCGAGTGAACGTACAGCTCCTCGGTAGCTCAAGTGGTAGAGCAACTGTCTAGTAAACAAGAGGTTGTGTGTTCGATCCACACCCAGGGAGGATATTTTTCTCGTTCTTATTTATTTCTTAAGAAAATTTTCTTGAAGAAGAATCAATGTGGTTTGATATTATGAGTTTTAAGTATATTGGATATTGAAAAAAGGGCATGTAAGGAGGATATAGAGTGCTTGTATTGAAAGTGCCACCATCTATGCATGTGCACCTCTTGATACAATGATTTAGAAATATCAACATTCGCTTGTATACTATTGGTCGTATGCATTTCTAATTTACCGACAAGCATTAGAGTCACATAACTACTTTATCAAGCTTAGGTGAAAGACAGTTCTGAAAATTGAGAATGAGAGACTTATCTAAACTTACGGTGCGAGTGAATGTACAGCTCCTCGGTAGCTCAAGTGGTAGAGCAACTGTCCAGTAAACAGGAGGTTGTGTGCTCCATTCGCACCCGGGGAGGATATTTTTTCTCGTTCTTATTTTTTTCTTAAGAAAATTTTCTTGAAGAAGAATCAATGTGTTTTGATATTATGAGTTTTAAAGTAAGTATATTGGATATTGGAAAAAAAGGGCATGTGTGGAGGATGTAGAGTACTTGTATTGAAAGTGCCGCCATCAATGCATATGCACCTCTTGATACTATGATTTAGATGTATCAACATTCACTTATATATCATTGGTCGTATAAATTTCTAATATTATTTACTGTTAAAGGCCTATTAATGTTTCTTCTTTTTAAACCTAGACTACTTAGAAGTATGCTAAAACCTCAGAGAAAGATGACTAATTATACACAATAGATCACTTTTTCACTCACACCTTAAATTACGTTTCTGCCCTCTGAGCCGAAAGTTTTTTCCGCTCAAGGATGTCCATCGGCCACGGCTCACGATTTCACTTTTTGCCCTTTGAAAGAAAAGTAATTTATGTGACTCGGGCTCAAATACACAATAACCGTGTCTTCCGAGCGCTCAAGCTGATGAATTGTGTCTTAGAAAAGTGGGGTACTTTCTTTATAACCCTAAAGATTATGGTAAGTTCTTAAAATAACTATTTTTTATACGGTATTATTGCATGGCCTGCTCTCAGAGTAAAAAAGTAAGACAAATAAGCTTCTAATATTTTTTAACAAGACTTCTTTCATTTAAGGCTGCAAAAGTTTTTGAGAAAGCTTTTTAGATTTAAAAGCTTGCATCAAAATATTTGTTGGCGTAAATGACGATTGTGTAACTCAAAATCTGAAATCCCTATTTTCTTCTCTCAATACTAGAAAAAATAGTGAATACTAATACGATAAGTTAAACGAGATAGAGCTGTGCATAACCTGAGTCAGTGATTGCTTTAAGCGTTAAATTTCATTCAATCTTATATACTTGAATGTTGTATTAATTTTTAAACTGAAACCGCTTTGAACTACATTATAAACGTTGCTTGCACTGTATCTCGGATACAATTATATCATCATATCTACTGCCTCCTGCTTTATTAAGTCGTGATTGTTTCTCATTGTTACTTGGTGAGATCTAAGTATGTGTCATTACCAGGCTTATTGTGAGTAAGGTCTTCATCTATATATACATGCTGATCTGCACTCCCTACCAACTCCGCGTGCCTACCTCTACTAATAAATAATAATACTACTGATTTAAAGAAGTTCAGTTATTTTGATAATCTGAATTTAAAATACTTTCATTGCATCCAATTTTTTTTTTTTTTTTTTTTTGCAACACAATTTAATTGTTGCTGCAAAGAAAAAGTTGTACTTCTTTTTGTAATACACACAACGATAAATTATTAATCTTTTTATTCATAACTGTTCTTAACTGTGAATTGTAATCTAAAATATAAATAATTAAAGGTAGTTTGAAAAAATTTTTTAAAAAACACAACGCTAAATAATATACCGTACCTTACATTCCTGTTAGATTAATTCATACAAAATGACATTTGTTTTTAGATGATATAACAAAGAAAACTATCTTTGGGAAAGTATTAGCTTACGATTATACAGAATTTCAAAAGAGAAGCTTACCCATGGTCACATTTAGATAACATTGCATTATGATGATAAAATTCTCAAACTAGAAGATATGGATCAGAATATGTACATAATACCTTCTAATAATAAAAAGCTTCCAAAATTAGTTATGAGGCACATGCTTTACAGTCCCTACGATCACTTCAGCATTTGTTTGATTTGTAGAAAAAATTTCTAAAACTTTTTATTTCAAGCATAAGTTCTCAAATTGGTGGTTATTCTGAATATAAAAGAAGAGACAGTACCTTTAAAAACGTCTTTGATATAGTAAAAAATAGTAACAAACCAGTGTACAGTGGATGCTTGGGTACTCAAGTATTAATTTATATTTCTATAAAATTATATGACAAACAATGAAATTTTAAGTATAAAAATACCTTCTATGAAACAATATTGTGTACAAAGGTGGTGCAATTATCGGTGCGAAGGGTATTTGTTTGTAAGAAACGATAGAAAGGCAAGCGATGAGTGAGTTAGGTTAGGTTGGCTGCAGGTGTGGGCATTGCGCGTGCCACGTGCATGTACGTTGGCTACTAAAATTGTGTGTGCGGATAATTATGTCGGGAAAAATGAGCGGAAAGAGCGATAGAAAAGATATGGGAGTTGGAAAACAAGAGAAAAACTGACTCTAAGAACATTCGGACTGTGAAACCATGAACTTGATAATAACGTCGCTCTGTCAATTAAATTATAAACAATTTCTTTTGAGACTAATTGGATGATCTGAAACTTCACTGAAGATTTTTCCTGATAAAAATGATTTGTCAAATAAGTCAAAGATCAAATGGTTTGAGTTTCTAATTACTGTCCATTTAAGTTAATTCTATTGTCAATTTGGATTACACGATTTTCTTTAATAAGGAGCAGTATGTAATTCAAGTAACGAGAATAAAAGGTTACAAGAATATTTTTTTTATTTTTTAAAATGGAGAGACAATCTTTTTCCAGGTCATCCATTAGAAGGTCTGCAAATAGAGGAAAAATGGGGGATCCTATGAGACTCTGAAAATTTGTTGGTAAATCATATTGTCAAAAAAAAAAAAGATACATTAAATAATAAATTTATGCACTTATAAATAATAATAATAAGAATTTTATATTTATTATTTAAAGTTCCTCAGTCAAAATTTGTTAACACTAATTCTAATGCAATGATGGTAAACAACGACGTGATATTAATTTGGGATCAGAAGAAAGTTTTATATCTTGTAATTTTTTCTTGAATTTAAAACCATTATTAAAGTGTGATTTCAGGATACTAACAGTACTTATGAGTTCGTTATAAATTTTTTTTGCCAGAAAATGTGTGTGGCTATATATTGAGGAAATAATTGGATGCATGGGAGTATTGAACTTATGAATTTTCGGCATACTGTAACATTTAGCCAGAGAAGTGTCTTTGACAGATAAAGCGTTACTTCAGAAATTTCAAGAAATGAGACCATTATTATTACAATTGTTTAAAGTAGCTGATGTTTTCTTTTATAGAAAGTTGAAAGGATTTCTTGGGTTAGTTTTATTAGTAAATAAATCTGACAGAATTTCATACATTTTAGTTACATTCTCTATTTTTTAAAGGCATACAAAAGCATACATTACCTTTAGCAGTGAATGTAAAAAAAATGTCTGAAATTTTTTGTAAAGAGATTTCGGTAGACGTTAAACTTTAACCATATTGCCCATCTCTTATAGAAATTATTGGTTTTTGTTCAGATACATTGAGTAAATGGTAGATGACCTGAATGCGAATTTTGGTCTTTGTGCGCAAGTCTCAAACTGTAATTGACCAGTTTCGAGGTTTTTAATGACTGTTAACTTATTGTGTTAACAGAAAGATGAAGGTTTGTTTAAATTTTTTTCTAAAGAGGCCATTTTTGCGACTTCTTCTGGTGTTCAGATATTTTTTAAATTGTGTACTAAATAACTAGATGTGGAAGATGCATTTTTTGGTAAATAAATAACAGTCTTTTATGTTAATTAGAATCTGATTTTCTAGGTACAGCATTTTTTTTGGTCTATACAAATTTTAAATAATAAATACAGGTGTGGTTATTTAGTTTTAAAATCATGATGTCTGTTAAGTGTGAGATTGCATTTTCAAAGAACATTACATGTACGTTAATATAGCTGCTTTCAACATTTACAAGTTTTGGACAGAAATACATATTTATATATACTTGATATAATATTGAAATTGCATTAAAATTAAATTGATTCACTATAAAAAGCAATGTTTCTGTACTTCTCGTAGAAGTATCTGATATGTTACATAAAATCCTTACGTAATTGCGTTTAAGCATAAGCTGATAAACTTAAAGATTTAAATGTTGACAAAAAATTTTATTGAAAAAGTTTTTCATCGCTGTATGTGAGTGAGATTTAGCGCACCTTAGAAGTTTGGATAATCAAGCACGAAAAGAATACTAAACCTGATTTTTCCGTCTATGCACACCAGAGTATATGTAGCTATGAGTTCGATTGGGATAACACAAGAATCTTTGACAAAGAATCGCATTATAATAAACGAATAATTTCAGAAATGATTCACATAAAACTCGATAAAAATAAAGTTAATAAGAAAGACGACATACTTTCTCCAAACAGAGTATATATCCTTTTACTACTACAGTTTCAAAGTTTCAATAGAGTTCAACGTACTCGACTTCCCTTGCATACCTTTGCTTCGCTGTCTATACAAGCGTGATTATTGGCCTTATACGATTTTAGTTTATCGTTCATTTTTCGACAAGTAAGCTAATATACTCACGTAATATTTATATAATTTATCCTCTCGTATACGTAAGGTTAAGAGACATGTTTGCATTCTATATTAACTTTGTTGTAAGTACATTTTCAGTAAGCCTTAAAAAGGGTAATTAATTTTCTTTAATCTCATGAGGCTGGTGCAAATGGCCAGCAAAACGTTGCGATGATAAAAAAAAGTAGTAAATTTGGAGTACATTTTGTACGTATTCATCAACTTCTAGCCAATCGCTGGAACTCGCTGCAACGTGCCCCAAACCCAAAAAATTGAGGAAAGCTACAGTAGCTGCCTTCACAATAGAAAGCAAACTCAGCTTGAGTCAAATGATACTGGCATAAATCAAGGTACAACTGTATCTATCAAAAACGGAAGACGAGAATCCAAACGACTTAACATCATCACCACAGAATAGAAGTAACAAACATACCAGAACATATTGAGGCACATAACGATCAATACTTTTGCTAATACTGTAACAAATACGGCAAACATCCTACTAAATTATGCATGAAGTTAGTAACAGACGTGATAGAAAAGAAAATCTGTAATCCAAATAAAAGTAAGCTACTCAGCTGCTAAGCATACCCAGAGTTTGTTTATATGTAACAAAATTAAAAATTTAGAATTAAAATTCCTCCTACTGCTAGCAAATATCTCATGACGCAGTGTAACAATAACTTAAAATAACTATTATTTGAGGAAAGGAAGCCCTAACAACTGACACAGTAGGCGTTTATCAGTCGGCGGCGCTGTTGGACTCGGTGACTCGTGGGCACACTGCTCGTGGGTACCCCCCAGCAGCAGCTGAGAGTTCTTGAGAGATGGCCCCACGTCGAGCGCCAAATTGTTAAAAGTAGCCGTTGGGGTTGGACGACTTTGAGTGGGGAAGTGCGGTTGGAAGAGATCAGAGTCACTCTCGTGTGACTCGAGCCGTCCCTTTAAGTCGAATAACGATGGTGGCACTGCTTCCGATGTTGTTGGCGTTGTGGCTCTGTTTGATTCATCGGAATCCAACTCACTGGAGAGGTGCGGTGATTGAGCGGTAATTCGTAGAGGTCACGACGAGTTGGTCGCCAGGTTGACTAGTGGGTGTCTAGTGTCTAATAATTAATAAAATCATGCCCCGGATGGTAATAACGTCTAAAATTATGAAAAAAGTTTACCAATAGACATAAAAACACATGTTAAAAAATGAAACTAATGGACATTTAGGGTTGCAAGAAATATTCAAAGCACGATCGAGAACTTATTGAAAACAATCCTTTTGTATTGAGTCTTAATAAGAGACGCTGAAGACTACGAACATACTCAAACAGAAAGGACAAGCCACTTTACTGATAGAGAACATAGGTACGACTCAGTACCGTACAGACACATTTAAAACTATCAAAAGAGAGAGAATAAGCTAAACGAACAAATCAATGCGTAGTTATACAACTCTGCAAATAATTTCCAAGTAATAGTCAGACTTAATATCAAGCATCAAAATTTCGAGAAAAAGCCGGCTATCAGAATACATGCATGAAAATTCAATACTAAAACTATCAAGAAAGTAAATCACCAGGAAGCCCCAGAAATGCCAAAAAATACCTAACGGCCTTTAAAAAAAGAAAAAAATGTCAAAAGCAATATAGACTCTGCAGCAAAAGGTAATGCCTCACGTTCGATGCCACAAAAAAGTAACGAATTCTTTGGGGATAAAAACTTCAAGAACGTATCTCATACTTGAGGAAGACAATGAAGAATAACAAATCAGAAGTGTAAATAAAAGTGAAAGCTTAGCTATGCTCAATTACAATCAGAACTGTGCGGCATCAAACAAAATCTTAGAACTAATCAATCGCCTTTCAACTGCCAAAAAAAGTGTTAAATTTTTGTTGCTTACGGTAAACTGTAAAATGGAATAAATACGAGGTGTGCTCAAAAAGTAACGAGAATTTTTAAATTTCGTGGATTTGGAGAGTCCACCTGTATAAAATTTTTATTATGTTGGTACACATGCCCCTGAAGTACGATAAAATTTTCAGCAATATTCATAGCTTACTTTTTAAGCGGCAGCCGCTAACGTTAGATGTGTTTTTCGAGCTCGGTAATTTTCGTTTGTAAAAAAAATGGATCAAAGAATTTGTATTCAATTTTGCGTAAAAAATGAAATAAAGTGTATTGAAGTTTGTAAAATGTTTACAAAGACAAGTTATAAGTTGGCTATGAGTAAAGCAAGGATTTACGAGTGGTATAAGCGTTTCAAAGATGGCCGCGAAAACGTTGAAGACGACGAATGACCTGGACGCCCAAGCACATCAACAACCGATGAAAACGTAAAAAAAGTGGCATAGTGCATCATGAATTCTTGCCACAAGATCTAACAATCAATAAGGAGTACTACCTACAAGTTCAACGCCGTTTGCGTGAAGAGATCCAAAAAAACGCCCGGATTTGTGGCAAAACATTTCATGGCTTTTGCACCACGATAATGCACCTGCTCACACTTCATTGCTTGTTTGTAAATTTTTGGCCAAAAATAAAACTGTAATGATGCCTCAGCCTCCATATTCGCCACATATGGCTCCATGTGACTTTTTTCCATTTCCAAAAATAAAGAGAACATTAAAAGACCGTCTTTTACAATCATAGATGACATTAAAAGCGAATCGCTGAAAGAGCTAAAAGCTATTACAAAGATCGAGCTTCAAAAGTGTATCCGAGAAAGATTATTTTGAAAGGGACAAAATAGATATTGATGAATACAAAAATATTTTTTTCATAAAAGGAAAATTTCCGTTATTTTTTGAACACACCTAGTACATTTAAATCTCTAAAATAATCTTTTTAAACCAATTTTGAGTGGGTTACTAAAAATATAGAACTTAAGAATGTTAAAATATTTTATTGATTCCACGGAATCATCAATTTTGTTTTATTCAAACCATACTGTTAGTAGTGTTCACCATTTATCTATTGTATTTTCAATTTTATTTTCTTTACAAACAAGTTTTTGATTATTTTTTAAGTGAATTGCGAAATTAAATACTTTACGACTTTTGTCACAAATTGGAAATTATTTTAATCTGCAGGCAGCTACCTCTGCCTTTAAGTATCTACTGTTTTTATTATTTTTAATTTTATCTCAATTTTCTTTATTCCTATAATTAATATTCTTTATTTCTTTAAATGCTTCATAATTACCTTCATAAACATAGTAAAAAATGTACATAATATTTTGTATAGAAGTAAATAATTCAACAATAGCATGATATACATATTTCATGAACAAAAATCGACTATATGGCACAACTATTTAGTTGTCAACAATAATTTCTTTTTAATTTTTTTTTTTTTTTCGTAAAGATGATTTTTAAAATTTGATTTATTCGTTTGTACTCAAGATAATTATTTTTTGAAATGTTGTTAAATCAGTGAAAGTTTAGAAAAATTTCTTATACATTTTTGTTTCTTTTATTTTAACAAGAACTTTTATCACTATGAGGACCGTGTAGCATATGTTGAATAATGAATTGTATAAGTTTTTTTCATATTTAGAATAATCTTAGCAGATATTACAGTACCTAGTTTTCAGGTGTGATTATTTCATTATCAGGATGTAATGATATGAGCAAATGTGCATGCAGTAGTCCACGTTTTTGGAACTCTTTTGTTTGGATATAACCTAATACTTTACCAAAAATGTTGTTACTCATTATATCATCTAAAATTAATTGTAATTTTTTGTGAAAAAGTCAAGCTGCTATATTATGTAGTGAATCATCTAGCATATAATAGAGGACTAAAATTTTTTATATTTGTTCTACGACAATCCATGTCAATAATAATGCAACATGGTGAGATTAATATAAATATTATTATCATCTAAGAAATTTTGAGAGTAATTAGTACTCCACCTGGAATCACCGGACAGAAAAATAATTGGAAATACGATTAGATCAACAAAATGGGACAGTTTATTCAGATATGCTGTTTTTGATGGTTTTTTTTGTAAATCCGTAGGATCAAAATTTTCTGATAATCCTGAGTCTGAAACAATAATTTTTCCACATTGTGCACTTTATGTTTTTTAAAAGGTACGCTTTTCTTTTTTTCGCTTCCTCAAGACAAACCATTTTATAATAAGGAACATTCTGACATTAGCAATTTGATTTAAATATGTATAGTTCTTAGCTATAGGGTTTTTTTCTCAATAAAAGTCAAAAATTTTATGTGACCTCCAATCAGGTTATGTTTTAACTTCACTTCGATTTTTATTCAACTGCTACTTGATTACCATACGTATATAATTTACCATGTTTATGTATTTTTCTCTCATCTAATTCAAAAGTACTCGATATAACGTGACAAATTTGTCCTTAAATTTTTATGTTATAAATATAT
>NW_019379512.1:992692-1015868 GCF_000648655.2 Copidosoma floridanum | reverse complement strand
TACATAATTATTAAATAATAATAACCGTGGAAGTATCGCATAATTTAAAAAAGTTAAGTCAATAACCTACTAAATTTAGCTATATCATAACCACGAAGAGACGAAACTCCTCGTACACGATTTTCAATGAGGATTACATTAATAACAATTTATGCACATAAATTCATTTGTTTTATGTATATTATTTATGTATACATTTTTTTAAATATATTAATAATTTATAGGTATATTTATATATATATTATCCCATTTTGAAAAACCCATCTGTCTCTTACCTATTCCTCCGAAGTACACGTAATATAAAATGATTATTGTTGTATTTTACTTCTGTACACTAATAAATAAAAATTTAATTTATCAACTGCAATTTAGAATAGTAATGATAATAAAATTCACCAAAATTAAAGGAAAAATCAAAATCAAATTTTTTCCACAAAAAAGTATCATGATAAAAAAAAAAATCATACCATGTATACTTGTTAAATGATAAAACATTTAATAACTAAATAACTTTTAATTTATTGCCATACATATTGCCGATTTATCTATAAAAATTATCAAGTAAAGTCAATTGATAATGTAAAAATCTCTTTCCAAACAATATTTTACATTTCTGTTTTCTTTTTCTTTGTACCTGAACAAATAGATTATTTTCATTTTTGCATCTTGATAGAGTCACATATAATTGACCATCAAAAGATAAGGGTTTTCTTAAATACAAACCTACATAATCGAAACTTTGACCTTGAGATGTGTTTATTGTCACAGCAAATGCCACAATGATTGGAAATTGTTTACAAAACAAAATAAACGTAAATGTTTAGGTGTTTCCTGCGTCCAAAGTTATTCTTGGAATAAAGACTCTGTTTCCAATTTCTTCTCCAGTTATTATTTCTCTTTCTATATTATACTAGAATAATTTCGTGATTCATAAACGTGTTTCATTGCACAGTCCATCAGGTATACTTAAATTTCTACATTACATCACTATTGTACCAATTTTTAGAATTAGTTCATAAGGTGGTAATCTTTAACGAATATTGTTCAATATCTCCACCGGAGAATTTAAATAAATATCATCGTCCAATTTATCAACTCATTTACAAGTTGCATAATCTATACTATAGTAAGTCTTAAATTCTTTAGTTAATTTTTTAAGAAGTATATTATTTAAATAATAGATGTACTCGTTATGAGATGTTAGTATAACGCTATACATCGAGCAATTATAGATGTTGGGAAACATTTAAGAACATACATTATTTGATAATCAATTTTTAGGAATATTAAAAGCTTATATTGAAGTTATTGCATCAATTTTTTCAGGTGCAATAATTTTTTTATAATAATGCAAAGTTATTGAAATGTGTGCATGAGGTAGACCACGTTTTTAAAATTCGATGGTATAGACGTATGCCAATACTTTACCGAATATACTGTTTTTAATGATGTAATCGAAAACTGACATAAATTTCAAGTAAAATAGTCTAACAGTTATGTTTGGAATATCATTTGGTGTCGTATTTTGAGTAAGTTTTGATAAAGTTAACTCTTATTCTTTCCATTTAGGATTACATGTTACTGTTATCAATAAATCTGATCTACTATATTTTCTTATTATAGACATTGCACCTTGATAATGTTTCTGCATATATCTTGGACTTACAATGTATGTAGATGAAAGTATGAAAAGATTTCCAATCTTTTCCTTTGTTTCGAAATTTTGAGAAATGTTGGATGCACTATTAACATTTGCATCTTATAAATATACAATATATTTAATCATAATGTAAAAATAAATAAAAAATTGCTGTGTCAGCCGTCCCCCATATAATAATGGACTAAAATATATTTCGTTTGGTCTGTAAAACTGTCTATAGAAATAATGTTGTAACGTAGCTAGTTTTCCACTCTTATTTAAGTAATTTTTAAAACAACCAGTACTCTGCCCTAAATTTTGTAAGGTCAAAAATAATAGAAACACCATGAGATCGATAAAATGAGGTAGTTTATTTAAAAATGTTTCTTTAGGATAATTAACGGATAATTGTTTTAAGTATACACACAGATCGAAGCTTTCTAAAAGTCCAGAGTTTGAAACTATAATAGCACCACATTATGCAGTCAATGGTTTATTGTTTGTATGTTTTGGTGGCCAGTTTTATTTTTTAAATTGTTTTATAATTTGTTAGTTTTTCTACATTTGTGATTTGATGTAAATGTGTACTTTCTTGCTATTAGATTTTCTTTTATACTTTTTGTCAAAGTTTCAATGTTTTTTGAAGAATTTTACTATAACTTATGGATTTCAACCTTATATTAATAGCAAACTTATCATTTCCACATACATATATATACTGAAATTTTTTTTGTTTTTCATTAAGATTAGAATTCAACGTGTTTTGTGCAACAAAAATGATTTGTCCTTGATATTGAATACTATATATACCTTTTCCTTTTTCTTATATTTCTCTACTTATCAAAGATTCAAAACTAAACACATTGTTGTAGTACCTTGTTGATACCTCCACTAATCAAGATAGTGAGTGAGACAAAGCAACGTGTTCTGTGGTATGATAATCAAGAATTTAGAATTTGGATTTTTGATAGAGCAAACCACAAATGATATATATCTTCCTATATTATATAGTCGTAAGGGTTAGAGCGAGGTTTTGCTCCCCCCCGCTAACCCCCCAATAAGGTAGTTTTTCTTTTATTTTCTTGCATATTTTGAGTAATCTTAAATTTTTTCTAGCTCCCCTCTCGCTTTCCCTCGCTTCCTCGCAGCTCATTTCTATACCCCCCCCCCNATCTATTACTTTAACAGTTAAAAATGGTGTAATTTTCACATATAATTTTATTTGAGCATAACAAAAAATTTTGTTACAATTAACTTACGATGATTTTTTTCATAACATACTCCGTAATGTTTCTTTATGTGCTCTGCTCTTACATAACCTTTGCCACAATTTTGACAAATATTTTTTTCAACGTTTTTTTTGACTTTTCAAATGTCTCTGTAAGTGATATTTCTTTTGAAATATTTCTCGCATTTAATACACTTAAAATTTTTCTCAATGTTTTGGCATTCCCTTGTATGACGCAAATAGTTTTTCTTCTCTAATATTATAATGCTACATAGATCACATACAAACAAATTTTTTTTGTGAACTTTTTCATGCGATGATAGACACTCTTGATTTGAAAATTTTGAGTTACATTTGACACACTGATAAAATTTTGCATCCATGATGGTGTATCTAAAAACATATTACATAAAACGAATTGTTTATGATTTCATAAATCTGGGTACTAGACGGTACTGAAATTTGCTTTTTTAATAAAAGAAAAAATTTACAAGAAAGTATAAAAATAGTAATGAACTATGATATAGTTTTTTTGTAACTCTAAAATTTCATTCCAAACAATATTTTCAATTTCAAATTTGTTTTCTGATTCAATTTGGATGAAATTTTTTTTTGGGTTTCTACATCTAGACAATGCAACATATAATTGCCCATGAGAAAATAATGGTTTTCTAAGGTATAATCCTAAGGCATCAAAACTTTGACCTTGAGATTGATTGATAGTCATAGAAAAAGCCAAGGTTAATGAAAATTGTTCTCTGTAAAATGTGAATGGTAGCGAAAAGGAATTGTTTGTATTTAGTGCTATTCTTAGAATAAAGACTTCATTTCCTTTATTTCACCTATGATTTTTTTGGCTTTGATGTTGTATTTAAATAATTTTGTAATTCGTCATCTTGTACCACTGCAAAGTCCTTCAGATATGTTTAAGTTTCATATTAACATAACAATAGCGTTAATTTTTTAATTCAATTGCTGTGGAAGAAGACTTTCTTTAATACTATTTAAATATTCTGTAGGGAAATTAACATTAATATTATCGTCTGAATTATCTACTCCTTTGTGAGTTGCTTTATCAATACTATATTACGTTACTAATATTCCTACCATATTATTTGAAATTTTTTTGTTCCAAAAATGAGTGTATTCATTGTGAGATGTTAATATAGCTTTACTTATAATAGAATCATCATCATTATTATAAATTTTAGAACATACATAATTTGTTTTCCATGTCCAAGGAATTATAAAAGTTTTTATTTTGCCTTCTCCTATTCCAGTAGCAATGAAGAAAATTTTTTATGAATTGAACGTATTTTATTTTTCAAATAAAAAATATTGAACGAAGGCCAAAAATTGGAAAATTTTATGGTTTCTTGAACAATAGTAATATTGCTTCCGTTTTTTACTACTAGGAGAATTTGACAAAAGTCTCAACCTCAAATTATTATTTTATTTTCAAAAGGTTTATTACTACTAGATAAATCTTTTAAAGTGCTATTAACGATTTCTAACGCTTTTTTCGCTATCATAGAAGCTTCATCCTAAACAATTACTTCTACGTTACGTAATTTTTGTTTATCTGGCTTAAACTGGAAGAATGCACTTTTAGACTGATAGATTTAGACTTTTTAAAAAATTAATTCCTATAAGCGAATAAAAAATTGGATTAGCGAGATGAAAGTAGTAAAAATTGCTGCAACCAAAAACAAACCTCTGAATTTGTCAGCAAAGTGCCCAAAAAAAATGGTAAAAGTGCCAAAATCACCTAAATCGCGAATAAATCGAAAACAGTAATAGATGGGAAAAAAAGTTGAATACAAAAAAGATGCGCCTTTCCAAGCCGCACAGAAGTAACATTGTTGAAATTAATTTTATTAAATAGTTTTTTTGCCAATTGCAAAAAACCGCCAATTTGGCCGTTTTATGAAAAATTCATAACTTAGTCCCATTTGGAAATGAAGAGCTAAAAATTTGATACAATGTTCCTTTCGTAGTGCTTAACATATGCTTCAAATTTCAAAAAAATACAATTTACAGTTTTTGCAAACCATCGTGTTAAATAAAAAATGGTCCCTTTGAAAAATGGCTCTAAAAAAGTTTTGAGACCACTTACGGCCATTTTTCAAACGCGCTGCTCTTCGTCACGAGTTAGTGTTCAACATGCTAAGATTTCATAATCCCATCTTGTTTAGAAGTACTGTTAAAATTACATCAAAAAACAGTGATTTTCGCAGGAGGCCGTCGGCGGCGCGTGGTGGAGAGAGCCAATTTTAGAACATACATAATTTGTTTTCCATGTCTAAGGAATTATAAAAGTTTTTATTTTGCCTTCTCCTATTCCAGTAGGAATGAAGAAAATTTTTTATGAATTGAACATAAAGTATTAAAATAATGATAATAATAATAATAATAATAATAATAATAATAATTATTGTTATTTATTGCAATGCCGACAATAATTATGACATACATACAGTCAGGAAATGAAAATATGTAATATCTATTACAAAAGTACTAAAATTTATAACAACTAGTAGAATAATTTTAAGAAGTACCGTTTTTCCATGACTATTATTATTTTTATTAATATGTCGATACGCGAAACCTCAATATTATTGAAAGCTACCCCAAATTAAAAAAATAAACATTAATTTCTGATGCTTAGTTCCGGAGATATCGTTGGTTTTACAACGCGTAGTCATTTTAAACCTACACGCACGAAAGTGCGACGAGCGCTCATCGAGGAAGTGGGCGTGGCCTAATTCGGCAGCTCGCCCTACCACGCGCCGCCGACGGCCTCCTGCGAAAATCACTGTTTTTCGATGCAATTTTAACAGTACTTCTAAACAAGATGGGATTATGAAATCTTAGCATGTTGAACACTAACTCGTGACGAAGAGCAGCGCGTTTGAAAAATGGCCGTAAGTGGTCTCAAAACTTTTTTAGAGCCATTTTTCAAAGGGACCATTTTTTATTTAACACGATGGTTTGCAAAAACTGTAAATTGTATTTTTTTGAAATTTGAAGCATATGTTAAGGACTACGAAAGGAACATTGTATTAAATTTTCAGCTCTTCATACCCAAATGGGACTGAGTTATGAATTTTTTAAATAACGGCCAAATTTGCGGTTTTTTGCAATTTGCAAAAAAACTATTTAATAAAATTAATTTAAACAATGTTACTTTTGTGCTGCTTGGAAAGGCGCATCTTTTTTGTATTCAACTTTTTTTTCCATCTATTACTGTTTTCGATTTATTAGCGATTTAGGTGATTTTGGCACTTTTACCATTTTTTTTGGGCACTTTGCTGACAAATTCAGAGGTTTGTTTTTGGTTGTAGCAATTTTTACTACTTTCATCTCGCTAACCCAATTTTTTATTCGCTTATAAGAATTAATTTTTTTTTTCAATGATGTGAAATCTAATTTTATCAATTTATTTTTATAGTGCTTAAGTCTAAAGAAAGTCGGAAAGTTCTGGAAGTGGTCATTCCCTTTGGNTGTTTTTTTTTAATTTATTAAATAAAAAACAGCAAGTCAGTTTCTCATGTTAAAAGGTGAACGGTTCTTAAGTTCTTTGAATAATTAACAAAACGAACAAGGAGCACCCCGTGTTCTGTCCTGATTGGTGCTTGTGTTGATTTATTTATTACATTAAGTAACAAAAGGTCCTCTAAGCAATTGAGGTTTCGTTCTGATTTGCGCTTGTCTTCTTTCGTTTCTGTTATTAAATAATAAATTTCCCAGTAAGTGCTAGGTGTTGTGTGGTAACTGGCGGTTGTGTTATCTTTTAATTAACAAAATTATCAGTAAGCGTCCCAGGTTGGATGCTGATTAGCGACTGCGTTATTTAACTTCTTTAATCAAATGACAAAATGATCAGGAAGCGCCACAGGTTGCCTAGCGATTGCCGCTAGTGTTATATTATTAATCAACAAATATACTATTAGGTGCTCCAGGTTGCCTAGTAATTAGCACTTTAGTTATTCCATTAATCAACAAATTGATCACTAAGCGTTTTGGATCGCCTGCTGATAAGCGCTTGTTTTATTTTAATCTACAACTAAAGTGACGAGT
This sequence comes from Copidosoma floridanum, assembly GCF_000648655.2. Next base: position 1,008,921 of record NW_019379512.1, on the reverse strand, counting down.
TAGCGCCACGGATTACCTAGAAATTGAAACTTATATTATTTTATTAATAAACAAAGTGACCAATAAGCACCCAAGGTCGCCTGGTGATTGGCGCTTATGTAATTTTATTTATTTTATTAAATAACAAAGTGATCAGTAATTGCCACTTAATAAAATAAATAAATTAACTCTAGACTTATTACCTATTAACGACACTTTGTTCTATTGAATCAGCATACAACCTGGGGTGCTTATGGGTCATTTTAATAATTAAAAAAAATAACACAAGCACCAATTACTAGGCAACTTTAGGCGCTTACTGGTCAATTTGTTATTTATCTGAGTAATAAAAGCGCCAATCACCACACAACCCAGGGTGCTATCTGGTCATTTCATTTTTTAACATTTCTAACTATTAGCTCTTGTATAATTTTATTTATTTTATAAAACTAGAAAGCGACCAGTACGTGCCTTGAGTTGCGTGATTAATAGCTCTTGTTTTATTTCATTTACTTTGTTGGAAAATAAAATGCCTAGATAGCGCCCTGGGTTGTGTGGTGATTNTGTCGCTAATTCAATTTTTTATTCGCTTATAAGAATTAATTTTTTTTTTCAATGATGTGAAATCTAATTTTATCAATTTATTTTTATAGTGCTTAAGTCTAAAGAAAGTCGGAAAGTTCTGGAAGTGGTCATTCCCTTTGGGAGCAGAATAGAAGCAATACCTGTCCAAGCCATTGTAAGAATTTTTTTTTTAATTGAAATGAAATAATGAATTAATGTTTTGTATAGAAAAGTTTTTCCAGGTCCACTAGGATCATCGAAAAAATAAATATTCAACATCTATAGTTATAACAGTTTAGAACGAGGTTTTAAAAATATTTATAGACACATGCAGGATAGACAGCTCATTTAAAAAAGGGGGCCAGTAGAAAGAATAATAAAGCTCACCAAGAAAAAGTCAAGGGCACATCTCTTTTTTTAAATAAACTTTACCACTTTTATTCAAAATTAGCAGCTTATTCTTCATATTTCCTTAAAAGCAGCCCAGTAATCATTCCCCAGCGTAGAACATGTATTTCCGAGTATTTTCGAAAAATGCCGTAGTCTTCTGAATTCTGTCAAAAATACTTTAACATATTTTGTTTCATACTAACGATTAATTTTATCATTTTTTAAGGCTTTATAAGATATTAATACAAAGCTTATTTTGAAAAAATTAGACTTATAACATAACAATGGGGGGAGGGTTGGCGCGCCAAGCGCGCAGGGGGCGGAGCCACAACAGTACATACACATATATATTTGTACATACATATGTATATATTGTATACTGGGAGATCAATTAGTTAACCAACAAAAGACTATGATTATATCACGCAGTGCTTGGCCGCTTACAAGAAAACTGCTCGATATTTAAGTGAAGTTTAAAAACAGACAATAACTACCTGCGCTCGACACTATTTCAACCTTACTGGTAAATTGACGCTTTCGCGTATATTCCAAAGATGGTCCTGGAGGATCCGGAAAAACCTACTTATACAAGCCACTCATTTATTATTTTCTTTCGAGAGGTGAAAATATTTTGTCAATGGCTTGGACAGAAACTGCATCTGTATTACTACTAGAAGGTATGACCAGTCATAGAACTTTCCGTTTACCTTTAGATTTAGATAACATTGAGAGTGTATTTTTAGTATTTGAAACTGAAAAAAAAAAATTAAATGAAGCTAATTTAATTATATGGAACGAGGCTTCTATGATTCCAAAAAAGCTCTAGGAATCGTTGATAGTACGTTGAGAGACTTGTGTNTTATTGGCGCTTGTGCTATGTCATTTATTTTATTAAATATATAATTTACCAGTTAGTGACCCTGGGCTGTGTGGTAATTGACGCTATTATATAAATAATTTAAAAAAGTATCAATAAATGCTCTGAGTCACCTAGTAATAAGTGCTTGTGTAATTTTGTTATTTATTAAAGCATCCTGTAAGTGCACCGGGTTGAGTGCTTTTTGAGACATGTAATGTTTTATTTATTTTATTAAATAACAAAGTGATCAGTAATTGCCTCAGGTTGCATGGTAATTAGTACTTGTGTTATGTTTATTAATAACCAAAGTGACCAGTAGGCACCCCGGGTTGCCTGGCATTGTAAACTTGTGTTATTTGAATAATAAACAAAGTAACCAGTAAGCACCTGGGATTGTGTGGTAATTGGTGCTTGTGTTATGTAATTAATTAACAAAATAATCACTAAGTGTTTCAAGTCACCAAGTTATTAGCACTTGTATAATTTTATTTATTTTATGAAACTAAAAAGCGACCAGTAAGTGCCTTGAGTTGCGTGATTAATAGCTTTTGTGTTATTTCATTTATTTTGTTAGTAAATAAAATAACCAGATAGCGCCCTGGGTTTTGTGGTGATAAGCGCTTATATTACTCAGATAATTAACAAAATGACCAGTAAGCGTCTAAAGTTGCCTAGTGATTGGTGCTTGAGTTATTTCTTTTAATTATTAAAGTGTTTTATAAGCACCCTAGGTTGTATGCTGATTACCGCTTGTGCTGCTTTACTTATTACATTTAATAACAGAGTGACCAGTAACCGCGCTACGTCACCTAGTGATTGGTGCTTGTGTTATTTTCATCAATTACGAAAGTGACGAGTAAGCGCTCTGGTTTGCCTGGTAACTGGCGCTTTTGTTATGTTATTAACAAACAAAAGCACTCGTTAGTGCTGAAATGAAAGAAGACAAGCGCAAATCGGAACACAACCCTACCCGCTCGCAGGACCTTTTGTTACTCAATCAACACAAGCGCCAATCAGGACATAACACGGGTGGTTCTTAAGTCGCTTTGTAAATTATTCAAATGACTTCAGAGCCGTTTATCACACAACTTGAGAAACTTTTAAGCAGCTAATATAAAAAATAAAATAACGCAAGTGATAATCAGCACACAACTCGAGGCGCTAACTGGTCACTAAAGAAATTGATGAAATAACACAAGCACCAAGCACTAGCTCACCTAAGGCGCTTACTGGTCATTTAAATATTTGATGAAGAAAATAAAGCAACACGTTAGCCAATTAGCACACAACTTGGGGCACTTACGGACAGCTTTATAAAATTAAAAAATAACGCAAACTCCAATCACCACACAACAAAGAGCATTTTTTGATCGCTTTGTTAATTAATAAAATAACACAAGTGCTGATCACTACACATTACGGGGTGCTTACTGGTCGCATCGTTATTTATTAAAATACATAAAAAAGCACAAGCGCCAATAAGCACACAACCCGTGGCGCTCGGTGGTCGCTAAATAATTCCCAAAATAACACAAATGCCACTTACCGCACAACCTGGAGCTTTTTGAGGTTACTTTGTTATNATAAAGATGAGCTCGAAATTTTTCCTAAGGGGTCCATAATTGGGACAGATACCCCTACTTGTTAATTTGTTAATTAATAAAATGAAACAAACGCCAATCACCAGGCATTCCAGGGCACTAACTTGTCAATTTGTTATTATATAAAATAAATGGATCGCGAATCACTGGATAAGCTAGGCTGATCACTTTGTTATTTAACAAATCAAGACAAGTGTCAGCTACCAGACAACTCGGGGCGCTCACTGGTCGCTTTGTCATTTAATAAAATACCACAAGAGCGTTCCGGGGCCCTTACTGGTCAATTTGTTATTCAATAAGATATATAAAATAACTTGAGCGCCGAACGCTTGGTGAGCTAGGTTGCTTACTGATCATTTAGTTAATTAACAAAACAAGACACGTGTCAGCTACCAAGCAACTCGGGGAGCTTACTAGTCACTTTGTTGTTGAATAAAATAAAACAAGCGCCAGTTACCAGAAATTCTGGAGCGTTTACTTGTCAGTTTATTTTCTAATAAAATAAATAAAGTAACTTGAGCGCCAAGTACTGAATGACATGTGTTGCTTACTGATCACTTTGTTTATTAACAAGATAATACAAGTGTCAATTACCAGGCAATCAAGGCTGCTTACTGATTACTTTGTAACCGAATATAATAAGATAAGTGCCAATTACCACACAACTCAAGCTGATTACTGGTCCAATTGTTATTTAATAAAGTAACACAAGCGCCAATTACCAGGCGACGTAGGGCGCTGAGCGGTCAATTTGTTATTCAGTAAAGTAAATTAAATAAAACAAGTGCCAATTACCAGGCCAAATGAAGCGCTTCTTGGTTATTTCGCTAATTAATGAAATAACAAGAGTGTCAATTACCAGGCGACCCAGGACGATACCTGGTCAGTTTGTTATTTAATAAAATAGATAAAATAACACAAGCGACAATCACCAGGAGACCTAAGGCGCTTTTTGGTTAGTCTGTTATTTGATAAAATAAATTAAATAACAGAAGTTCCAATCACTATGCATTCTAGGGTGCTTACAGGTCATTTTGTTGATTGATATAATCTTTACAAAAGGGATTTTATTGATTAATATAATAAACACAATTATTAGGAGAGTCGGGGCGCTTACGGGTTTTGTTGTTAATAAATCAAATAAACAAAATAACAAAAGTGCCAATCACTAGGCATCACTGATTACTTTGTTAACTAATGAAATAAATCAAATGCCAATACCAGACAACTAGAGGCGCTTACTAGTCACTTTGTTAATTTATAAAATTAACCAAGCGCCAATCACCCACCCTTCCAGAGCACTGACTGGTCACTTTGTTATTTTTTGAAACAAATAAAATAGCACAAACGCCAACGAGCACACAACACTGGGTGCTTACTAGTGGCTTTGTTACACAATTAATAATCACCTTTCACCAGGCGACCTGGGACGCTTACTGGTCAGATTATTGATTAATAAAATAGTTATTGTATTACAAGCGCTAGTCACGAAGTAATCCGAATCGCTGACTGATTACTTTGTTAATTAATGAAATAACACAACTGCCAATTACGAGACAACTTAGAGCGCTGAATGGTCGCTTTGGTATTTATCAAAACGAATAAAAGAGCACAAGTGCCTATTAGCTCACAACACAAATCGCTTACAAGTCGCTTTGTTAGTTAATGTATAAATATAAAGTGCCCATTACCATTCGACCCAGGACGATTACTGGTCAAATTTTTATTCGATAAATAAATACTATAACACAAGAGCCAATGACTAGGTGACCTAAAGCGCTCACTGATCACTTTGTTAACTAATAAAATAATTCAAGTGCTAATTGTCTAGGAACCCAGGAAGTTTACTGGTCATTTTGTTACTAAATGAAAGAACACAAAATTTAATCAGGAGGCAACAGCAGGCACTCACTGGAGACATTGTTAATTAATAAAATAACACAAGTGCTGATAACCAGGCATCCCAGGGCGCTTACTAGTTACTGCGTTAAGTAATAAAATTACACAAGCACCAATCACCAGGCATCCTAAGGCGCTTACTAGTCAGTTCGTTATCAAACAAAACAAAAGAGAATCACAAGTGCCGATTACCAGGCGACCTGGGATGCTAACTAATTAATTTGTTTATGAATTAAATAATACAAGTGCTTATCACAAGGCACGTACTGGGCATTTTGTTAATTAATAAAATAATACAAGCGCCCATCACCAAGCGACTTAGGGTGCTTACTGGTCAGACTGTAATTAAATTAAATAAATAAAATTAGGTGTTGATAAATCAGATGATAATATTTATATAAATTTTCCCGTAGGAATGTTAAACAATATTCGTGAAGGTTTGCCACCTCATGAACTTAAATTAAAAATAGGTACAATGGTAATGCTAATTGTACCAATTTCAACATTGATTTAAAACAGAATAGGAATAGACCTAAGTCTTCGTGGTTTGATAGGGCGTGATAAGTTGACACATAAAATAAGTCATCCTAATGACAAACTTTTACGGTTTGTATGAATGATAAATTAAATGTAATTTAAATTTTTATATGTATTGGTATTATTCATTCATATAGAAAATAATATCATACATACAAAAGTTATACATATAGTTTAACATAAATGCTAACAAAAAAAAGCTTAAAGCACCAAGAACCTTATACTAACAAATAAATGGAACTATAATATAATCAGAAAAATAATAAAAACAAATTATACTCCTAAAAAGTATATTTGTATACATTATTAGAGAGTCCACAATACAGCCATGATTATCGGCTCTGTCTCTATTATGGACCCTTTATTCCACCAGTATTGAGTGCACACATAACCTTCAACTTCATAACTTCGAGCTGTTGTTTTCATTCTAAAAGAGCAGAAAGAACACCAAAAAATGCCTCTTAAAAAACGCACCAAGAAGACTAAACAACCATAACAAAGTCATAAAAAATATGAGACTANTCACCACACAACAAAGAGCATTTTTTGATCGCTTTGTTAATTAATAAAATAACACAAGTGCTGATCACTACACATTACGGGGTGCTTACTGGTCGCATCGTTATTTATTAAAATACATAAAAAAGCACAAGCGCCAATAAGCACACAACCCGTGGCGCTCGGTGGTCGCTAAATAATTCCCAAAATAACACAAATGCCACTTACCGCACAACCTGGAGCTTTTTGAGGTTACTTTGTTATTTAATAAAATAAATAAAATACTATAACCGCCAATAAACACAGAATCTGGGGCGTTTGGTAGTCAATTTGTTAATTAATAAAAGTACACAAGTGTGAATTACTACACAACCAAGGGCGTTTACTGGTTTCTTTGTTATTTAATTTAATAACAACTATAACACAAGCGCCAATTACCACGTCATCCGAGGAAGTTACTGGTAGCTTTGATAATTATAAAAATAACGCAAGCGCTAATCACACCACAACCCAGGGCGTTTACTGGTTGCTTGGATCTTGGATAAAATAAACAAAATATCAAAAGTGCCAATTACCACGCAACCCGAGGGACTAAGTTGGCGCTTTGCTAATTAATAAAGTGATCGTTGTGCCAATCGTCAGAAAACCCGTGGCGCTTACTGGTCACTTTCGTAAATCATAAAATAATACAAGCGCCAATCACTCAGTGACCTGAGGCGCTTACTAGTCAAATTGTTATTTAATAAAGTAACACGAGCGGCGATCATCACACAATCCAGGCCGCTTACTGGTCACTTTCTTACCTAACAAATTCAGACAATTACCAATCACCACAAAATTTAAGAAGTTTACTGGTCAGATTTATATTAAATAAAGTAACATAAGTGCTAATCCCCGCACAACTCAAAGCGCTTACTGGTCGCTTTTTTACGCATCAAAATAAATATAACAGCACAATCGACAATTATCATGTGACCCAAGGCACTTACTAGACGCTTTGTCAAGTAGTAAAATGACACAAGCACCAATAACTAGGCAACTCAGAGCACTTATTAGTTTTCTTGTTAATTGATAAATGACACAAGTGCTAAGAACCAAACAACTTGTGGGGCTACTTGGTCACTTTGTTGATTTATAAAATAACACAATCGCCAATCACCACAAAACTCAAGGCGCTTACTGGTCAGTTTGTTATGTAATAAAATCAATTAAATAACAAAACCACCAATCCCCAGTCGACCCAGGGTGCTGACTAATCATTTTCTTAATTAATAGAATAAGACAAGCGCTACTTACGAGGCAACCCGGGGCGCTCACTAATCACTTTGATCATTGATAAAATAAGACAATCCCAAATCAACTGGCAACCCGGGGTGTTTTCTGGTCAGATTGTTTTTTAATAAAATAGATAACACAACACAAGCGCCAATCATTACACGTCCCAAGGTCCTTACTGATCACTTTGTTAATTACTGAAATAACACAAGAGCAAATTACTAGGCAACCCAAAGCGCTTACAGGTTACTTTGTCGTTTAATAGAAGAAATAAAATACTACAAGCGCCGTTCAACACAAAACCTAGGGCGTTTTTTAGTCGCTTTATTATTTGATATAAAAATTAAAGTAACACAAGCACCAATCATGGCACGACCCGAGGCACTTACTGGTGACTTTGATCATTAATAATAGAACACAAGCGCCAATCACTTTACAACCCGGGGTATTCACTTGTTACTTGGTTATTTAATAAAATAATCAAATTAATACAAGTGCAAATTACTACGCGACCTGTGGCACTAAGTAGACGCATTGTTAATTTATAAAGTGACCCTAGTGCCAGTCGCCTAACAACCCATGACACTTACGGGTATCTTAGCTAATAAGTAAATAACACAAGTGCCAATCACCAGGCGACCCGGGGTGCCTACTAGTCACTTTAGTATTGAATAAAATAAATCAAATAACACAAGTGCGAATCACCAGGAAAGATTGTGCGCTTACTGGTCACTTTGTTGATTAATAAAATAATACGAGTACCAATCACAAGGCAACCCGGAGTGTTTACTGATCACTTTAGTAATTGATTAGAATAACACAAGCACCAATCACTACGTGACCTGAGGCGCTTACTGGTCACTTTGATATTTAATATAATAATCAAAATAGCACAAGCGCCTATCAGCACATAACTCAGTGTTCTTATAGGACACTTTGATACTTAATAAAATGACACAAGCGCTAATTACTAAGAAACTTGGAGCGCTAAATGGTGAGTTTGTCAATTAATTATGTCACACAATCATCAATCACTACAAAATCCGAGGGCACTTACGGGTCATTTCAATGTTTGAATAAATTAATGAATTATTAAAAGCGCCAGTTAGCATATTATCTAGGGCGTTTACTGATCGGATCGTTAACTAACAAAAAAAATACGAGCCCCAATGATTCGGCAACCAAAGGCGCTAACTGCTCGATTTGTTAGTTATTGAATTAAATAAAACAACACAAACGCTAATTACCAAGCAACCTAATACGCTTACTGGTCGCTTTGTTAATCAATAAATTAATATGAGTTTTAATTACACGGAAATTAGAAGCACTTAATGGTCACGTTGTTAACTTGTATATCACAAGCGCTAATCACTACATAACATGGGGCACTTACTGGCCACTTTATTATTTTAAACACTTTGTTATTTATTAAAATAAATGAAGTAACACTAGCGCTGATCAGGACAGACCCCAGGGTATTTGTTGGTCGCTTCATCAATTATTAAAATCACACAAGTTCTAAGCAGCAGGCAACCTAGGGTTCTTACTTGTCGCTTTGTTAATTAATAAAATAACACAAGCACCAATCACTATAGCAAAAGGGCGCTTACTGATCAGTTTGTTATTTAATAAAATAAATAAAATAATACAAGCGCCCATCACCAAGCGACTTAGGGTGCTTACTGGTCAGACTGTAATTAAATTAAATAAATAAAATTATACTGTCACCATATGATAGGTGACCCAAGGCGCTTACTACTTATTTTGTTTATGATTGATATAACACAGTACCAGTTACCGAGGTACTTACTGGTCAGATTGTTGTTTAAGTAAATAAATTAAATATCAGAAGCGACAATCACCAGGCAATCCAGGGTGTTTACTGATTGTTTTATTCTCTAATAACATAACAAAAGTGCCATTCACGAGGCAACATGAGGCGCATACTGGGCACATTGTGCGTTAATAAAATAGTACAAGCGCTAATTATTAGGCTGATCGGGGCGCTTACTGATCTTTTTGTTACATAATAGAATTAAAAAATTAACACCATCGCCAATCACCAGGCAACCCAGGGCACTTACTGGTCAGGTTATTATTGAGTGAAATAGATAAAATAACTTAAACGCCAATCAGCATTCGACCCAGGGCGCTTACTTATCACTTTTTTAAATTATAAAATAATACAAGTGCCAATTACCAGGCAACTTGGAGAAATCACTGGTCACTTTGTTAATTGATAAAATAATACGAGCGTCAATCAACAGGTGACTTAGGGCACTTACTGGTCAAATTGTCATTTAATTCAAAACATTAAGTAACACAAGCGCCAATCATCAGGTGACCTAGGGCGCTCTTTGATCATTTTGTTATGTCATGAAATGACACAAGTGCTAATACCTAGGCAACCCTGAGCACCTACTTGTTAAGTGATTATTAAATAAAAGAAATGTAATATCACAAGTGCCATTTAGCTTGCGACATAAAGCGCTTTGTGATCACTCTGTTCACTATGAAATTATACAAGTGCCAATTACCAGGCAACCCGGGATGCTTATAAGTCACTTTAATATCTAATTTAAATAATACAAGCACCAATCACTAGGCGACCTGAGACGCACACTAGTCGATTTGTTATTTAATTAAGTAACACAAACGTTGACCACCACACAACCTAGGGCGCCTTCTGGTCGTTTAATTATCTAGAAAATCCAGACAAGTGCTATTAACCACACAATTGAGACGATTTTTTATCGAATTGTTATTAAATAAAATAATACAAGCTCAAATCTCCACACAACCCATAGCACAAACTGGTCAGTTTGTTATGTATCGAAATAAATATAATAGCACAAGCGCCAATAAGCACAAGACCTGAGGCACTTACTCGACGCTTTGTCAATTAATAGAATAACACAAGCATTAATCACTACACCGCAAAGGGTGCTTTTTGGTAATTTTGTTAATTGATAAAATGACACAAAGGCCAATCAGCAGACAACCATTGGAACTACCTCGTCATTTTCACCATGCAACATAGGGCGCTAACTGATTTATTTCACATTCAATCGAATAAATAAAAATAACACAAACGATAATCAACAGGCAACTCGGGGTGATTACTGTTTACTTTGGTCTATAAAAAATAACACAAGCGCCAATCAGCACATCAATCGGGGTGTTTGTTGGTCACTTTGCTAATTATCAAAGCAACACAAAAGCCAATCACTACACGACCCAGGGCGTTCACTGGTCACTTTGTTAATCGATAAGATAAACAAACTTACACAAGCACCAATCTAGAGGTGATCTGAAAAACACACTAGTCAATTTGATATTTATCAAAATAACACAAGCGAAAGTCACTACACGACTTGTAGTGCTTACTGGTCGCTTTGTTAACTATTAAAATAACAAAAGCGCCAAACTCCTGGCATTCCATGGCACTTACTGGACACTTTGTTACTTAATAAAATAAATAAATTAACTCTAGACTTATTACCTATTAACGACACTTTGTTCTATTGAATCAGCATACAACCTGGGGTGCTTATGGGTCATTTTAATAATTAAAAAAAATAACACAAGCACCAATTACTAGGCAACTTTAGGCGCTTACTGGTCAATTTGTTATTTATCTGAGTAATAAAAGCGCCAATCACCACACAACCCAGGGTGCTATCTGGTCATTTCATTTTTTAACATTTCTAACTATTAGCTCTTGTATAATTTTATTTATTTTATAAAACTAGAAAGCGACCAGTACGTGCCTTGAGTTGCGTGATTAATAGCTCTTGTTTTATTTCATTTACTTTGTTGGAAAATAAAATGCCTAGATAGCGCCCTGGGTTGTGTGGTGATTGGCGCTTGTATTACTCAGGTAAATACCAAATTGACTAGTAAGGNTATATATATATATGTACTAATGGGGCTTTGCCTCCTGCACGATTTGCCTGCCAACCACCCAAGAATATTAAAAACTTGAAAGCTCAATGAATAGTCAATTGTTTCTCAGTTTGCTTACTTTTCTTAATGATGTTTCTTATATTCCAATATACTTAAAATATACATACAACATATAGCTTCGTATCACAATTTTACATGGTAAAATAAATACAACTTATGTTTGGAATATAAGTTATCAGAGATAAAAATTCTATTTAAAAGGTTTTTTTGTAAAAAAATATATATATATCTGTACAATCGTATGAATTGAAATATATGTATTACTAGTCGCTTTGTTAATTAATAAAATAACACAAGCACTTGTAGCGAGAGCAATTAGCGCACTTAAGATTTGTTTGTTATTTAATAAAATAAATAAAATAATATTAACGTCAATTACCAGGCAACCCAAGGCTTTTACTGGTCTTTCTCTTTATTAAAAAAATAACACAAGTACTCATCACAAAGCAACCTGGGGCACTTACTAGTCACATCAGTAATTTATAGAAATAACACAAGCACCAAGTTCTAATTTCTAGATAACCCGTAGCGCTCCATGGTCACTTGGTAATCAGTTTAATAACACAAGTGCCACCATCATACAACCCGAGGCGCTTACTGGTCGCTTTGTTAATCAATAAATTAATATGAGTTTTAATTACACGGAAATTAGAAGCACTTAATGGTCACGTTGTTAACTTGTATATCACAAGCGCTAATCACTACATAACATGGGGCACTTACTGGCCACTTTATTATTTTAAACACTTTGTTATTTATTAAAATAAATGAAGTAACACTAGCGCTGATCAGGACAGACCCCAGGGTATTTGTTGGTCGCTTCATCAATTATTAAAATCACACAAGTTCTAAGCAGCAGGCAACCTAGGGTTCTTACTTGTCGCTTTGTTAATTAATAAAATAACACAAGCACCAATCACNTGACACAAGTGCTAATACCTAGGCAACCCTGAGCACCTACTTGTTAAGTGATTATTAAATAAAAGAAATGTAATATCACAAGTGCCATTTAGCTTGCGACATAAAGCGCTTTGTGATCACTCTGTTCACTATGAAATTATACAAGTGCCAATTACCAGGCAACCCGGGATGCTTATAAGTCACTTTAATATCTAATTTAAATAATACAAGCACCAATCACTAGGCGACCTGAGACGCACACTAGTCGATTTGTTATTTAATTAAGTAACACAAACGTTGACCACCACACAACCTAGGGCGCCTTCTGGTCGTTTAATTATCTAGAAAATCCAGACAAGTGCTATTAACCACACAATTGAGACGATTTTTTATCGAATTGTTATTAAATAAAATAATACAAGCTCAAATCTCCACACAACCCATAGCACAAACTGGTCAGTTTGTTATGTATCGAAATAAATATAATAGCACAAGCGCCAATAAGCACAAGACCTGAGGCACTTACTCGACGCTTTGTCAATTAATAGAATAACACAAGCATTAATCACTACACCGCAAAGGGTGCTTTTTGGTAATTTTGTTAATTGATAAAATGACACAAAGGCCAATCAGCAGACAACCATTGGAACTACCTCGTCATTTTCACCATGCAACATAGGGCGCTAACTGATTTATTTCACATTCAATCGAATAAATAAAAATAACACAAACGATAATCAACAGGCAACTCGGGGTGATTACTGTTTACTTTGGTCTATAAAAAATAACACAAGCGCCAATCAGCACATCAATCGGGGTGTTTGTTGGTCACTTTGCTAATTATCAAAGCAACACAAAAGCCAATCACTACACGACCCAGGGCGTTCACTGGTCACTTTGTTAATCGATAAGATAAACAAACTTACACAAGCACCAATCTAGAGGTGATCTGAAAAACACACTAGTCAATTTGATATTTATCAAAATAACACAAGCGAAAGTCACTACACGACTTGTAGTGCTTACTGGTCGCTTTGTTAACTATTAAAATAACAAAAGCGCCAAACTCCTGGCATTCCATGGCACTTACTGGACACTTTGTTACTTAATAAAATAAATAAATTAACTCTAGACTTATTACCTATTAACGACACTTTGTTCTATTGAATCAGCATACAACCTGGGGTGCTTATGGGTCATTTTAATAATTAAAAAAAATAACACAAGCACCAATTACTAGGCAACTTTAGGCGCTTACTGGTCAATTTGTTATTTATCTGAGTAATAAAAGCGCCAATCACCACACAACCCAGGGTGCTATCTGGTCATTTCATTTTTTAACATTTCTAACTATTAGCTCTTGTATAATTTTATTTATTTTATAAAACTAGAAAGCGACCAGTACGTGCCTTGAGTTGCGTGATTAATAGCTCTTGTTTTATTTCATTTACTTTGTTGGAAAATAAAATGCCTAGATAGCGCCCTGGGTTGTGTGGTGATTGGCGCTTGTATTACTCAGGTAAATACCAAATTGACTAGTAAGGGCCTAAAGTTGCCTAGTAATTGGCGCTTGTGATAATTATTTTTATTATTTAAGTGACCCATAAGCACCCCAGGTGGTATGCTGATTAGCGCTTGTGCTATTTTACTGATATTTAATAATAGAGTGACCAGTAAGCGCCCTAGGTTTCCTGGTAATTTAAACTTGTGTTATTTTAATATAAAAACAAACTGACCAGTAAGCAACCGAGATTTTGTGATGATTGGTGCTTCTGTTGTACAGTTTATCAACAAAATTACCAGTCAGTGCTCCGAGTCGCTGCGTAATTAGCGTTTGTATAGTTTTATATATTTTATAAAAACTAGAAAGCGACTAATAAGTGCCTTGAGTTGCGTGGTGAATAGCGCTTGTGTGATTTTATTTATTTTATTAGAAAACAAAAAGACCAGATAGCGCCCTGGATTTCGTAGTGATTGACGCTTGCAACACTTAATTAAATAAAAAGTTGACCAGTAAGCGCCTTAGGTCTTCTAGTTATAAGCGCTTGCATTATTTTTATTGATTATTAAAATGACCCATAAGCACACCAGGTTGTGCGCTGATCGGTGTTTGTGCTATTTTACTTGTTGTATTTAATAACATAGTGATCAGTAACCACACTACGTCACCTGGTAATTGGTGCTTGTGTTATTTTCATTAATTAGCAAAGTAACCAGTAAGTACTCTAAGTCACTGAGAGATTAGCGCTTGTATAATTCTGTTCATTTTATGAGTTAAGAAAGCGACCACTAAGCGCTCCGAGTCGCATGGTGATTGGCGCTTGTGTTATTGTATTTATTTTATTAGAAAGTTAAGAGAACAAATAGCACCCTGGGTTGTGTTATGATTGGTGCTTGTGTTGATTTATTAATTAACAAAGTGACCAAGAAATGCCCCTTGTTGTATAGTGCGTAGCGCTTGCGTTATTTTTTTAAGAAACAAAGCGACTCGTAAGTGCCCTGACTTGTGTGCTAATTAAATAACTTGTTGCTTTATTTTATTTATTAAATAACAAAGTAACCAGTAAGCGCTTTGAGTGAGCTGGTGCTTGGCGCTTGTGTTATTATGGTAATTACTATAGTGACCAGTTCGCACTTCGAGTTGTGTGCTGATTTGCACTTGTGTTGTTTTTTTTTAAATTTATTAAATAAAAAAACGGCAAGTCAGTTTCTCATGTTAAGAGGTGAACGGCTCTTAAGTTCTTTAAATAATTAACAAAACGAATAAGGAGCACCCCGTGTTCTGTCCCGATTATTAAATAAAAAAATAACTAGTAAGCGCTTTGAGTGAGCTGGTGCTTGGCGCTTGTGTTATTATGGTAATTACTATAGTGACCAGTTCGCACTTCGAGTTGTGTGCTGATTTGCACTTGTGTTGTTTTTTTTTAATTTATTAAATAAAAAACAGCAAGTCAGTTTCTCATGTTAAAAGGTGAACGGTTCTTAAGTTCTTTGAATAATTAACAAAACGAACAAGGAGCACCCCGTGTTCTGTCCTGATTGGTGCTTGTGTTGATTTATTTATTACATTAAGTAACAAAAGGTCCTCTAAGCAATTGAGGTTTCGTTCTGATTTGCGCTTGTCTTCTTTCGTTTCTGTTATTAAATAATAAATTTCCCAGTAAGTGCTAGGTGTTGTGTGGTAACTGGCGGTTGTGTTATCTTTTAATTAACAAAATTATCAGTAAGCGTCCCAGGTTGGATGCTGATTAGCGACTGCGTTATTTAACTTCTTTAATCAAATGACAAAATGATCAGGAAGCGCCACAGGTTGCCTAGCGATTGCCGCTAGTGTTATATTATTAATCAACAAATATACTATTAGGTGCTCCAGGTTGCCTAGTAATTAGCACTTTAGTTATTCCATTAATCAACAAATTGATCACTAAGCGTTTTGGATCGCCTGCTGATAAGCGCTTGTTTTATTTTAATCTACAACTAAAGTGACGAGTTAGCGCCACGGATTACCTAGAAATTGAAACTTATATTATTTTATTAATAAACAAAGTGACCAATAAGCACCCAAGGTCGCCTGGTGATTGGCGCTTATGTAATTTTATTTATTTTATTAAATAATAGAGGTACCAGTTGGTGCCCTGGCTTGACTTATAATTGGAACTTGTAATATTTATTAATCTTATTTATTAACTAAGCCCACAGTAAGCCCCTCAGGTTGCTTGATAATTGGCGCTTGTTTTATTTTGTTTATTAACATTCCAACC
>NW_019379512.1:974056-990179 GCF_000648655.2 Copidosoma floridanum | reverse complement strand
AGTAGTGAACCACATACGCTGGTCACTTTCTTACCTAACAAATTCAGACAATTACCAATCACCACAAAATTTAAGAAGTTTACTGGTCAGATTTATATTAAATAAAGTAACATAAGTGCTAATCCCCGCACAACTCAAAGCGCTTACTGGTCGCTTTTTTACGCATCAAAATAAATATAACAGCACAATCGACAATTATCATGTGACCCAAGGCACTTACTAGACGCTTTGTCAAGTAGTAAAATGACACAAGCACCAATAACTAGGCAACTCAGAGCACTTATTAGTTTTCTTGTTAATTGATAAATGACACAAGTGCTAAGAACCAAACAACTTGTGGGGCTACTTGGTCACTTTGTTGATTTATAAAATAACACAATCGCCAATCACCACAAAACTCAAGGCGCTTACTGGTCAGTTTGTTATGTAATAAAATCAATTAAATAACAAAACCACCAATCCCCAGTCGACCCAGGGTGCTGACTAATCATTTTCTTAATTAATAGAATAAGACAAGCGCTACTTACGAGGCAACCCGGGGCGCTCACTAATCACTTTGATCATTGATAAAATAAGACAATCCCAAATCAACTGGCAACCCGGGGTGTTTTCTGGTCAGATTGTTTTTTAATAAAATAGATAACACAACACAAGCGCCAATCATTACACGTCCCAAGGTCCTTACTGATCACTTTGTTAATTACTGAAATAACACAAGAGCAAATTACTAGGCAACCCAAAGCGCTTACAGGTTACTTTGTCGTTTAATAGAAGAAATAAAATACTACAAGCGCCGTTCAACACAAAACCTAGGGCGTTTTTTAGTCGCTTTATTATTTGATATAAAAATTAAAGTAACACAAGCACCAATCATGGCACGACCCGAGGCACTTACTGGTGACTTTGATCATTAATAATAGAACACAAGCGCCAATCACTTTACAACCCGGGGTATTCACTTGTTACTTGGTTATTTAATAAAATAATCAAATTAATACAAGTGCAAATTACTACGCGACCTGTGGCACTAAGTAGACGCATTGTTAATTTATAAAGTGACCCTAGTGCCAGTCGCCTAACAACCCATGACACTTACGGGTATCTTAGCTAATAAGTAAATAACACAAGTGCCAATCACCAGGCGACCCGGGGTGCCTACTAGTCACTTTAGTATTGAATAAAATAAATCAAATAACACAAGTGCGAATCACCAGGAAAGATTGTGCGCTTACTGGTCACTTTGTTGATTAATAAAATAATACGAGTACCAATCACAAGGCAACCCGGAGTGTTTACTGATCACTTTAGTAATTGATTAGAATAACACAAGCACCAATCACTACGTGACCTGAGGCGCTTACTGGTCACTTTGATATTTAATATAATAATCAAAATAGCACAAGCGCCTATCAGCACATAACTCAGTGTTCTTATAGGACACTTTGATACTTAATAAAATGACACAAGCGCTAATTACTAAGAAACTTGGAGCGCTAAATGGTGAGTTTGTCAATTAATTATGTCACACAATCATCAATCACTACAAAATCCGAGGGCACTTACGGGTCATTTCAATGTTTGAATAAATTAATGAATTATTAAAAGCGCCAGTTAGCATATTATCTAGGGCGTTTACTGATCGGATCGTTAACTAACAAAAAAAATACGAGCCCCAATGATTCGGCAACCAAAGGCGCTAACTGCTCGATTTGTTAGTTATTGAATTAAATAAAACAACACAAACGCTAATTACCAAGCAACCTAATACGCTTACTGGTCGCTTTGTTAATCAATAAATTAATATGAGTTTTAATTACACGGAAATTAGAAGCACTTAATGGTCACGTTGTTAACTTGTATATCACAAGCGCTAATCACTACATAACATGGGGCACTTACTGGCCACTTTATTATTTTAAACACTTTGTTATTTATTAAAATAAATGAAGTAACACTAGCGCTGATCAGGACAGACCCCAGGGTATTTGTTGGTCGCTTCATCAATTATTAAAATCACACAAGTTCTAAGCAGCAGGCAACCTAGGGTTCTTACTTGTCGCTTTGTTAATTAATAAAATAACACAAGCACCAATCACTATAGCAAAAGGGCGCTTACTGATCAGTTTGTTATTTAATAAAATAAATAAAATAATATTAACGTCAATTACCAGGCAACCCAAGGCTTTTACTGGTCTTTCTCTTTATTAAAAAAATAACACAAGTACTCATCACAAAGCAACCTGGGGCACTTACTAGTCACATCAGTAATTTATAGAAATAACACAAGCACCAAGTTCTAATTTCTAGATAACCCGTAGCGCTCCATGGTCACTTGGTAATCAGTTTAATAACACAAGTGCCACCATCATACAACCCGAGGCGCTTACTGGTCGCTTTGTTAATTAATTAAAATACTCAAATTCTAATCAGCAGGCAATCCAGGGTGCTGACTAGTCGCTTCGTTAATTAATAAAATAACACAAGCACTAATAACAAGAACAATTAAGGCGCTCCCTGGTCAGTTTGTTATTAAATAAAATAAATAAAATCTCTCAAGGGCCAATCACCAAGCAACTTGGGGCGCTTACTTGTCACTTTGTTATTTGATAATATAAAAAAAATTAAACAAGCGCTAAACACCAAGTGAGTTGAGGCACTTACTGGGCGCTTCGTTAATTATTAAAATGACCCTAGTGCCACTTGCCAGACAACTCGTGGCACTTTCTGATCACTTTAATAATTTCTTAAATAACACAAGCACCAATTACCAGACAACTTGTGGCTGTGACTGGTCATTTTGTTAATTAATTAAATAACCAAAGTGCCAACTACCAGGTGACCTGGGACGCTTACAGGTCACTTTGTTATTTAATAAAATAAATTAAATAACACATGCGCCAATCACCAGGCAAGCCGGGGCGCTTACTGGCCACTTTGTTTATTCATAAAATATTACGAGTTTCAATTACCCGGTAACTCCCGGCGTTTACTGGTCACTTTGTTATATATTATATCAACAGAACTGCCCATCACCATACAAGCGCTAATTACTAGGTGACCCAAAGTGCTCACTGGTGATTAATTTTCTTTATAAAATTAATTAAATACTAGAAGCATTAGTTAACTCAGAACTTGGGGCGTTTTTTGGTAACCTTGTTAATTAACCAAACAACACAAGCGCCATTTATTAGGCAACCTACGGAACTTACTGGTCGATTTATTTCATTTATAAAATATCTTAATATTACAAGTTTTAACTACTAGGTGGCCTGGCCCCTTACTGGTCATTTTGTTAGTTAATAAAATAATGCAAGCAGTAATCACAAAGCAATCTTAGGTGTTTACTAGTCGCTTTGTTAATTAATAAAATAACACAAGCACTTGTAGCGAGAGCAATTAGCGCACTTAAGATTTGTTTGTTACTTAATAAAATAAATAAAATATTATAAGCCCCAATTACTAGGCGATCCAAAGCTCTTACTTGCCACTTTGTTATTTAATAATATAAATAAAATAAGCCAAGCGCCAATCACCATGCGATTTGAGGCAGTTATTAGACGCTTCGTTAAATAATAAAATGACTCTAGAGCCAATTGCTAGACAAATCGTTTTCTTAAAAGGCATGTATGGAGGATATAGAGTGCTTGTATAAAGTACCACCATCTATACATATGCACCTCTTGATACAATTATAAAGATCTATCAATATTCGCTTGTATACATATTAGTCTAATCAAATTTCTAGTTACCGGCAAGCATCAGAATCATATATCCTACTCCTTTGAACTTAGGTGAAAGACAGCTCTAAAATTTCTTGCGCTTGTTTTATCTCATTAATTCACAAAGCAACTATTGAGTGCCCTGGGTTGTGTAATGATTAGCGCTTGTGTTATTTTGTTTATTTTATTAATTAACAAAGTGACTAGTAACCGCCTTGAGTTGTGTGGAGATAATCGCTTTTATTTTCATTTAAAGCGGCCAGTGGGCGCTCTTGGTTATGGGGTTGAACAGCATTCGGTTATTGGATCAAGTGGCTCGGGGTTTATTTATTTATTATGTAAAAAATTTTGTCGAGTTATGTGGGTTTTCGCGTCCCACTCCATGTAGACAGTTTAAATTCCGTGCCACTTTGAATGCTACTTTTGGGATTACTGGTTTTATAATGATACACAAATTTATTTACATCTAGCGCTTTATAACACATTATTTTATGTGTGTTCTCGGTGCCACGGACTACAAGCCATGGGAAAAGAGAAGAACTGAAGACAAGGAGAGAAGTGTGTCGGAAGTATGGTTGCGTGAGTATGTGTGTAAGAGAGAGAAGAGGAGGCAGAGAAGATCGTGACGCGACGGGAACAAATCCAGGGCCGGATCGCCACATCGAGGACTGAGTTTTTGAAACCTTCAACAATTTATCGGTTTCAAGGAGTGTTGGAGGTTCTTTGGATGTTAAGGGAGGGGCGCGCGCACCCGTACAAGTGGACTCCTTTGTGTAGGCAGTGTCGTCCAGAGCAGCATCGAGGGTAGACAGTTGTTGGAATACAGGAAAAGTGAAAGGTGAGAGGCGAAAAGTAGATTAGCAGGGATTATGGAAGAGGATTATTAGCGGAGCAAAATCAGGAATAGAAGAGGAGTCAGCTAGAATAGAGAGGATTTACCGTGTCACCGAGCTATCGCGAGGACTAGGGCTAGTTCCAAGTAGCAGCAGGTCATCACGAGGATAGTGATAAGGTAGATGTACTGTGTAAAGTGCACTGGGTGTATATACCAGGGAAACAGGGTTAGGGATGATCTGAGCAAACGAGAGTAAATATGTGTGTGGGGTAATATAAGGACAGGGTCAACTTACCGAGTACGAGGTGTGTTTGAGTGTGTGTGTGTGAGTGTAACATAGGCATCGGCTACCCACAGCCAGACTAAGGAGGAGTTTGGCGGTGCGAACACCATACATATATATATATATATGTACTAATGGGGCTTTGCCTCCTGCACGATTTGCCTGCCAACCACCCAAGAATATTAAAAACTTGAAAGCTCAATGAATAGTCAATTGTTTCTCAGTTTGCTTACTTTTCTTAATGATGTTTCTTATATTCCAATATACTTAAAATATACATACAACATATAGCTTCGTATCACAATTTTACATGGTAAAATAAATACAACTTATGTTTGGAATATAAGTTATCAGAGATAAAAATTCTATTTAAAAGGTTTTTTTGTAAAAAAATATATATATATCTGTACAATCGTATGAATTGAAATATATGTATTAATCGATATTTAACATTATTATAACATAGCAGCGATATCGTATTTGGCACAAAAAATAAAAGTATAGAATTTTTATGATTACAAAATCGGCGTTTGGAAATATACGACGATTTTTGTCATTACATAATTTCTAGTACGAACTGTAAGGCTCTCCTGTCTTTCAATTTTGTGAAATAAATTTTATACCGAAGTTAAAAATTTTTAAGATGAATATCAAAGTTATAATATGCATGAAAAACTTTGTAATGCGAGCATTCCTATTTTTTTTCAATGTAAGAATGTAAAAATATAGTCTCTTAATATAACAGTTTTTTTTTAATGTTTTCACTTATTAAAGTTCTAATTTTCAAGATGCAAAGTTTCAGGTTCATTTAATTCTCTTACAACATTTAAAAAAAAATGTTGTAATCAAAAATGTTATGCATTCAGCTGAAGCAAGTCTATGTGTTTTCCTATAAAAAGTCCTTATCACCATGAAACAAGGCGTTCGCTTACGAGATGTATCGAAAACCTTTATTGAATAATGGAACATTCAGCAAAAAATTTGATTGACGTTAGCCCATCCATTTTGATAGCCTATGGCAAAGCTCTGTTGAATAGCAGGACAAATTATCTACTCACGCATGTCAAAGTTAAAGCTGTAACGATGCACGGTGGTATTAAATAGTAGTATTTTATTTGAATAATACTATTTTGGGTCAACTATGTTAACAAATAATCATCGGTTTTGTAAGAAATTGAGCTTACAATGGTAACTGCACAATGCCTCTGTATGATTTCTATTATTTTAATAATTGTATTGTTTGCTTGTATATCAATAGTATTTAATTACTTTCTAAACTATTGCATCCACATTTTTGTTCGAATAATTTATACGTACGCGTATAACATTCTGTTTTTGGGTACTGGTGTTAACATTCTTAATAAATGAAACTGCATCAATCGTTAATAATCTCGCAATGGTTACTGTCTTTATGCTTTTGATTTAATACTTAATTTGTTTGCCAACGAGTGTTCTCACTGGAATCTGATTACACACAGCAGTACTAGATTGGATATTTAATTTGTTGACTGACTAACTTTTGCCGTAAATTGAGTAGTGCATTCTTGTATGAGAATAAAACATCATTTTATAATAGACATTCAGTATTCTAAGAAGAAAAAATACAGAGCAGTGCCAACAAAAGTTGCCGTCAGTCCTTCACACAATGGATTTTCTTCGTTGATAAGCATAATACGTTTATAAATACGTCATTATCGTATATTTTTTAAACAAGCAATTTGTAAACATAATTAGTTGTAACTCCTGCGTAAGCTTTGCTGACTTGTTTGCATTGTAGGGAATAACAAAATCCTACGAAGTCCCGACACTAAAAAAGCCAACCACATAGGTGTGAAGCCAATAACAACAAAAATTTATAAACATAATCTGAAACAGCTCTCTCGCGAGCTTCGCTCACTCGCTCGCATTGTAAAAATAACTAAATCCTACCAAGTACCGACAGTATAGTAGCAAACGGCATATGTATAAAGTTAATAAAATGAATCATTTTTAAACATCATCCAGAAAGGCTCTTTTGCAACCTTTACTTGCTCACTCGCATTGTAAAAAAAAAACAATTTCTATGAAGTATCACAGTAGGGGTGCCAACGGCATATGTGTAAAGCTAATTAAATAAAAAATATAGAAACATAATTAGTCATGGCTCCCTAGCGAGCTTTACTAACTCACTCACATTGTGTAAAATAACCAAATCCTACGAAGTACTGACAGTAAAAAATCTAGCCGCATATGTGTGAAGCCAATACAATAAAAATTTTTTAAACATAATAAGTAGTAGTTTTCTCGCAAACTTCGCTCGCTAGCTCGCGTTGTAAAAAAATGACTGAATTCTACAAAGTATTGACAAGAAATTAGGTAACCGCATATGTGAGAAGCTAATAAAACGAAAAATTTGTAAATATCTTTGAAAAAGGCTGCTTCGCAATCATCACTCGCTCACTGACGTTGTGCAAAATAACCAAATATCCACAAAGTACCAACAGTAAAGAAGCTAACCACATAGGTGCTCAGCCAATAAAATGAAAAGTTTATGAATACAATGAGAACTGGCTCTTTCGCAAGCATCGCACACTCGCGTGACTTGTAACAGAAAAACGAATTCTACGAAGTACCGTAAAAGAGTAGCTAACTGCGTATGTGTTAATCTACTAAAATATAAAATTTATAACCATGATCAGTAAAAGCTCCCTTGCGAGCTTCATTTACTCACTCGCGTTGTAAAAAATAACCAAATCGTACGGAGAACAAACAGTAGAGAATTTAACTGCATCTGTAACACGCCAGTAAAACAAGAAATTTATACACATTACTAGTAATGGCTCCCTTGCTATCTTCGCTCGCCAACTCACGTTGTAAAAAAAATTTATTCCTACAAAGTACCAACGCTAGAAGAAACAAATGCATAGATGCTAACTAATAAATTAAAAAATTCATAACTACAATCAGTAATGGCTCTCTTGCAAGCTTTTTTCGTTCATTTGCGTTCTGAAAAATAACTAAATCCTACGAATCACTGACAGTAGAGTAGTGAACCACATACGTGCGGAACTAGTAAAATACATAAGTTATCAACAAAATCAGTCATGGCTTTCTCACGAGCTTCGCTCGCTCGCTTGCGTTGTAAACAATAACTAAATCCTAAAGAAACCATGAGTAGAGGAGCCAACTGCATATAAGTGAAGGTTATTAAATAAAACATTTCTAAACTTATTTAGAAATGGCTCCTTTGCGATCTTCGCTCACCCACTCGCATTGTAAAAATAAGACAATTCCTACGACGAACTAACACTCAAAAAGCAAACTGCTTATGCGTCAAGCCAAAATAATAAAAGATTAATAAAAATAATCAGTAACGGCTTTCTTGCGAGCTTCGGTTGCTCGCTAGCATTGTAGAGAATAACCTTACACTATAAAGTATTGACAGTAAAAAGTCTAACTGCATAGGTGTAAAGCCAATAAAATAAGAAATTCAAAAAATTATCAGTAACGGCTTTCTTACAAGCTCCACTCGCTCGCTCACGTTGTAAAAATTAACCATGTCCTACAAAGAACCGACAGTAGTGTAACCAACCGTAAATGTGTTAACCTAATAAAACGAAACATTTACAAACATAATGAATATCGGCTTCTTTGCAATCCTCCCTCGCTCGCTGACATTGTAAAAAATAACCAAATCCTACAAAGTACCAACATTTAAGTTGCCAACCACATAAGCGTGAAGCTAATAAAAAACAATTATTTTTAAACATCATCAAGAATGGCTTCTTCGCAAGCCTCACTCGCCCGCTCGCGTTGTAAAAAGAAAATCCTACAGAGTACCGACAATAGGGTAGACAACCACTTATATGTTCAGCCAATAAAATAAAAAATATCAAAACATAACAAGTAGTGGCTTCCTAGAAAGCTTCGCTCGCTCGCTCGCTCAAAATGTTCAAAATAGCTAGAACCTTTATAGTACTGACAGTAGAGTAGCTAACCACGTATATCTGGAGTTAAAAAATAAAAATATTATACACATCATTATGGATGGCTCCCTCACGAGCTTCGCTCCCTCACACGCGTTGTAAAAAATCACAAAATCTTACAAAGTACTGACAAAAGAGTAGCCAACCGGATATGCGTAAAGCGAATGATATAAAAAAATTCATCAACATTACTAAATACAGCTCCCTAACGAGCTTCACTCGCCCGGACGCGTTGTAAAAAACAAAAAATCCTATGAAGTACCGACAGAAGAGTAGCTAACCAGATACATGGAAAGCTAATTGAATGAATAAATTATAAGTATCATTAAGAACGGCTTCGTTGCGTGCTTCTCTCGTTCGCTCACTTTGTAAAAAATACGTTTTTCTTAAAAGTACTAAATCCTACAAAGCACTGACAGACAAGAAGCCAATCGCAAATGTGTAAATTTAATAAAATAAATTATTCTTAAACAATATTAAAAAAGGCTTTTTCGCGACCTTTAGTCGCTCACTCGCATTGTAAAAAGGAACCAATTTCTACAAAGTACCGAAGTTGAGGAGCCAACTGCATGTATGTGGAACCAACAAAATGTAAAATATATGGACATCATTGGTAATGACTTCGTAGCGAGCTTGGCTCATTCTCTAGAATTGTGAAGAGTAACTGAATCCTACGAAGTACTGACAGTAAAAAATCTAACCGTTTATGTGGGAAGTCAATAAAATGAAGTTTTTTTTAACATAATTAGTAACGGTTTCCTTGCTCGCTTGCTCGCGCTGTAAAAAATGACCAAATACTACAAAGTACAGATAAAAATTAGCCAACCGCATATGTGAGAAGCAAATAAAATGAAAAATTTGTAAATATCTTCGAGCAAGGGTCCCTCGCGATCGTCGCTCGCTCACTCGTGTTGTAAAAAATAACCAAATTCTATGAAGTACCAACAGTAAAGTAGCTTATCAAATAGGTGTGAAGCCAATAAAATAAAGATTTTCAAACATAATCAGTAACGGCTGTCTCGCTTGTTTCGCTCGCTCGGTCACATTTTAAGAAATACCCAACTCCTACAAAGTACTAACAGTGGAGAAGCTTACTACACATGTGTGTAGCTAATAGATTAAAAATTTTTTAAACATTATTAAGAATTGCTTCGTTGCTTTCTCGCACATTAAAAATGAACCAAATCCTAGAAAGTGCTGACAGTAGAGAAGACATCCGTATACGTATTAACTAATAAAGAGAAGTATTTTTTAACATCATCAAGAAGTGCTACCTTGCAAGCTCCACTTGCTTACTTACGTGGTGAGAAAGAACCAAATGTTAATATCTTCGAGAAAGGCTCCTTTGCGAACGACGCTCGCTCACTTGCGTTGTAAAAAATAAGTTAATAAAATGAAAAATTAATGATTATAGTAACTAACGTATCCCTTGCGTGATCCGCTTTTTCACTAGCATTGTAAAAATAGTCAAATCCTACGAAGTTATGACTGTAGCGTAGCTAACCGCATATGTGTAAAGCTAAGAAAATAAAACATTTTTGAACATCATCAAGAATGGCTCTCTCGTAAGATGTACTCATTTACTCGCTTAAAAAAAACAAATCCTACTAAGTACCACAGTAGAGGATCCAACCTCATATTTGTAAAGCCGTAAAAAATAAAATATGAAAACATAAGTACACTGAGAGAAACCTAGCGCGTGATCCGTCCTTAAGGTGGCGCAGTTGAGCTGCCACTTGTTTGGAACGCACGGGACACCAGACTAGCGCGTCAGCTGCACCACTAGACTGGCTTGAGCGTTGAGCTGTTAGGCTAGCGCAAGTACTGCATCATACAGTGTACCATACGTTAAGCATGAGAATAAAACATTATGACTCAGAAAGCCACTTTGTTTCATTTTCCATTTTGAAAAACTTGTTCATTTTAATCAAAAATTTGAATTAAAATATTTTTTACAAATACTACCACTTTTATCATGAAAAAACAAATATTCCAGCATACGGTGACTAATAACAAAAATAAAATTTTTTCCTTATTATTGTAGCCAGTACACTGTTTAAACAAACTTCACTATATCTTAAATCCCCTGTCAACCCGGCAATACATGCTAAACGATTTATGAATATAGTTAATATAGGTGAAAGTTGTTAATTTTTTTAAATTAAACTTATTTCCGTTATTTCATTTAAATAAAGGCAAGAGAAGAATATCACTTATATTATATTACTATAAATGTACTGTCTAATAAAAATAAGGTTATGTGAGTTAAAAAAAGGGTCATTTACTATGACACCACTTCATGAAGTCATCGGAATATGCTGTATATCTTTGAAAGAAGTGGTCCATCTTTCATTTAACGTACATCCGCAATAAATACTGAAGCATTATACGTTACATGAAATAGTTATAAAAAGAATAAGAATTTATATACGGGTTGCTGTACCATATACCAAGTGCTGTACCGTATGTTGGACTGGCTGACGGACTACAGACACATTTGGTAGCTGCACTATGTAAAGTACGTAATGACGATCCACACTGGACGCTCTGTCGGCCCAAGTGGTGCAGTTGATGCGCCACTGATATAGTCAAGGGCTGCTTGGTTAATTCGCGCAACAGCTGTACTTGTGGAGCAGCAGAAGCGCGAGTTCTTTCTCAGTGTAGTAATAGCTTCCTCGCGAGCTTCGCTCACTCGCTCGCGATGTAAAAAATAACTTGATCCTATGAAGTACTAACAGTAGAGTAACTAACTACACATATGTGGAGCTAAAATAATAAAAAATTCATAAAAGTAATCAGTAACGGTTCGTTCGCAATCTTCGCTCGCTTGCTCATGTTGTAAACAATAAGCAAATTCTACGAAGTACCGATAGAACAGTAGCCAGCCGCATGTGTGTGAAGCCAATAAAAAAAATTTATGAACACAATCAGTAATGCCGTCCTCGCGAGCTTCACTTTTTTGCTCGAGTTGTAGAAAATAATTAAATCCTACAGAGTACCGACACTAGAGTAGCCAACAGCATAGGTGTGAAGCCAATAAAATAAAAAATTTATAAATGTTATTAGTAACGGCCCGTTCGCGGAGTATGTAAAGAGGAGGCTGTACTGTACAGTATGTAATCATTACATTTGATAAAAAAGACAGAAGAGATGAGGGATGGGTGGACCGGGTGAGGCCTATTTTACGAATAAGAGACTATGTTGACCCAGCATCAGGCGCTATACCAAACTGTTGGGATAAGTATTTGTTTTTATGAGAGTCTATTGCATTTCTTACATCTCGGCATCTCTGCCAGTAGATGTCATAATCCTCCGGTAATTTTATACGAGAGGCACGTTTAAAGGCAGAATTGCAAAGCTTGATAAGCTTCCTGATCTCTAAGGTCACTTAGGGCTTATTAGATCGCTTGATGGAGACGTATTGCAGCGGAGAAACAGCATCAAAGACAGAAACTATAGAGTGCGAAAACAGCTCAGCGAACCTATGTAGATCACAATCTCCCGATTTCCCCACTGCAGAGACAACAAAGTTAAGGGTTTTAAGTCTCAGATTTCTAATATCGGTCCTATGTAGATTACGTGTAAGAAAAGTTTTTCGCAACCAGGGTGCAACAGGTATTTCAATGTTTTTTCGTAAAGTACCAACGGTACGGGCACGGGCGGCTCGCAGTGGCGCTGGATTGAGCACGCTGCTTTTTGGTAATTTGCGGAAAAACGGTAAGGCAAATTTGGGTTTACCAGGGCTCATTTTGTTGTCTTGTAATTGCGCATTTTTTTATATAAAACGTTTTTTTTGGTCGAATTACAGCTTTTTTGATAGAAGCGAAAAATCTGATTT
The DNA here is from genome assembly GCF_000648655.2 of Copidosoma floridanum. The sequence continues at coordinate 977,539 of NW_019379512.1, read as the reverse complement.
GGCCATTTGTAACATTTTTTTGAACCTTTTGTCGAAATTTTTTTTGGTCCGAAAATGGTTACATTTGTTATAAGGCTCGAAATCTACACAAAAAAAATTTTTCCGTCCCAGTATAGATTTTTACCAAATAGGGGTAGTTTCCTCTAGTTTGCTCACACCATCATAGTATTTACTTTTTTCTAGAGTTAAGAAAATGTGAGCAGTTTTAATGTAGTCAATTTCAATTACTTTCTGCCTTCGAATTTGAGTTTTAGACCCATTTTATTCTGTACTTTGATATAAGCTAGATAACCGAAACTATGAATTTGATTTACATCAAATTTATTATGTAGTGCTAACATCTTCAGAGAGGTTGTCATATTATCAGATATATGAGGCATTCCTATTTTGCACGAAATCAATGGCGCTAAATGCTAAATCCCACATGTTTTTTGATAAGCTAGAGAAGCATATCGAAGCTTAAATTTTTTCCGTATAACCTTATTATACCTTCCAGCTGTCCCATTGTGTTTTGACGTGCCAGGGCTTGCAAACTAAAGTTTAGCACCTAATTAATCTAAAAATTCTATAGTATGCCCTCCTGTGTATTGAGTGCCTTAGTCTGATCATATACGAGGTGTGATCAAAAAGTAAGGTGACTTTTTGAATGTCGCGCGCTCTTTACACTCTAAGTTAAAAATTTTTTTTTATTATGTTGGTACACTAGTCACGATCATATGTTCATAGTTTTGACTATGTAGCATGTGTTGTTTTTATGTGAGAGACTTAAAGGTTAGACTCGTGTTTGCGTACTTGGCGATTTCTTTTTGTTGAAAATAATAGAGCAAAGAGTTTGTATTAATTTTTGTGTAAAAAATGGTATTAAGTGATCAAAAACTCTTGAAATGTTGACAGTGGCCTACGGTGAGTCAACTATGAGCAAAAAAAATGTTTATAAGTGGTATAAGTTATTCCAAGAGGGCCGAGAAAGTGTTAATGATGAACCTCGCTCTGGGTGACCCAGCACGTCAAACACCGACGAAAATGTTCAGAAAGTGAAAGAAATGGTGCTTTAAGATCATCGAATCACGATTAGAGAATTAGCTGACGATCTTGACATATCGTTTGGTTCATGCCAATCAATTTCGACGGATGTTTTGGGTATGAGACGTGTATCCGCGAACACCATGATAATGCACCTGCGCACAAGTCGTTATTAGTTAGTAGTTTTTTGGCCAAAAACAGTACTTCCATCATGCCTCAGCCACCATATTCACCAGACTTGGCCCCCAGCGACTTTTTCCTCTTCCCAAAAATTGAAAAAGCCCATGAAAGGACGAAGATTTGCCACGATTAAGGAGATTAAGGCTACATCGCTGGAGGAGCTCAAAGCAATACCCAAAATAGCATTTCATAAGTGTTTTGACGACTGGAAAAAGCGTTGGCACAAGTGCATTGTATCTGAGGGGGATTATTTTGAAGGGGATAACATATTTTTAGATTAATAAATAAATGTTTTTTATAAAAATAAAAAGTCACCTTACTTTTTGATCTCACCTCGTATAACATACTTTTGCATCATATCTACGTCTTGTCTTAACAACTCAACAAAGCGTTAAAAAAAATTTCCTGTATGGTTTTAGGTGATCATACGACGAAAAATAGCAAAATCTTAAATAATCTTCTAAAGTACATGCATATATATACATAAATTTCTATATTATACAGTGATTTTAGAGTCATTCCACACAATCCTCTCCCTCATCACCACCACCTCCCTCAGCCCCGCTAAATAAGGTAAAATTCCATCAGTATTAACTATATTTTTTATGAGTTAAATTTTTGTTTAGCCCCCCCCCCTAGACCCTTCCTCATAATGTTATAACTGAATAATCAGATAACCTAATAAAACTCCCATATAATTTAAAAGAACTCCCTTCAGCCGTCCATCAGCAGCATCTCTAGATGAAGTAAAATTACATCAGTAATCTTGTTATTTTTAGTTAAATTACTTTTTTAACCCCCACAATCAGGTGTCCTAACACTTTTTAAAAAAACCTTTCAGCCCTCTCTGATTTCTAAACAGCCACTTTTTACCACTCATATGATCTAAGTTACTATTTCTTATTCGTTTGTAATGATTATTTTAGCTCTATGATTTGTTAACAAATTTCTATACTGTCAGTTTTTACCTAATTTTTATTGGGTTGAGTTTTTGTTTAGTCCCTTTCCGCCCCCCCCCCCTTCATAACTTTATAACCCAATAACCAGATAATCCAGTACAATTTTAAAAAACTCCCTCCAGTCACCCTTCAGTCACATCTCTAAATAAGGTAAAATTATTTCGGTTTTTATGTCATTCCTAGTTACATGAATATTTGCACCTTTTACCTCAGCTCTCCTTACAGTCTTAAGAGAGCTCCTAATTTCTAGCACATTAGCACATCTCCACACCACCTGTGAGGTAGTAATATGGCGCACTGGTTTTTTTTCTTAAATTTTCTAAACGCTTATTAATTGCATTACTTAATATGTATGTCAATAACGAATAAACTAATACAATATTTAAACCATGGGAAAAGCTTGTAGCCCTATTTACCACAAAAAGATAGAAATCATATTTGTTAAAATATGTCAAATAAGGCGCATCGTCATGAAACAATATTTAAATTATAATTTCATTGATTTAGTATATGTATTTCTTATTTAAATGAACTGTGCAAGAATATTTTGGACAATTTCATACTTTTGCTAATGTGAATTAATTACATTTTTTGTATCCTTTTAGTTAACGTCAAAAACTTTTTTCGAGACAATATTTTCTATTTCTACGTTATCATGACGTTTTATTAGATTATAAATTCCATTCTCGTTTTTGGATCTTGATAACGCGACGTATGATCGACCGTGCAAAAACTGGTTTTTTTTCAAATATAATCCAATATTATTAAAACTTTGACCTTGAAATTTATTATTAGTTATTGAAAACGCTAAGACTAAAAAAAATTGTTTTATGTATAAAATAAAAGGTAATGATAATGAATTTTCTGTATTAAAAGTTATTTTTGGTCTAATTGGTCTTTTTTTGGTAATAAATGGTCTTTATTCAATTTTTTTTCTAGTTACAATTTTTATTCCACTATTGTTTTGAAGAAATTTTGTAATTTGTAATATTGTGCCGTTACATAAGCCATCAACTATACTTAAATTTCGTATCAACATAACAATTACTTCAATTTTCAAAATAAGCTCTTGCAGTGGTTATCCTTCATGAATGTTGTTCAGAAATTCAATTGAAAAATTTGTATAAATATGATTACTAAATTTATCAACACCTTTGTAAGTAGCATGATTTATGCTGTAGTATGTTTTTATTTTTCTTTTTACATAATTTAAAATTTTATTATTCAAAAAGTAAGTATATTCGATATGAGAAGTATAACGCTATTTATTGAAAAGTTAATATCTTTACCAAAAATATCGGAACAAACATCGGTTGTTTTC
>NW_019379512.1:938993-971248 GCF_000648655.2 Copidosoma floridanum | reverse complement strand
ATATATATATATGTTAGGTAAATATTTTTTATGGTTTCTACTAGGAGATTAATACTTTTGTGGATACCTCAGTAGTCGAGTTACTCTTGTAGATAGGAAACGCTTATACATACGGTGAAAGTAATCTGGGAGAGCCATCGTAAGCTGTGCTTACGAGCCCTCAGGGACCTTAATAAGCGACATATATCAAGAGTTTACTCAAGTTGCTCTCACCTTGTGCCGTCTATCTGTTTGACCATAGGAGCATATAATTGAGAAAAGCGTTAAAATCCAAATTTAAAAGATTCGGAATTCAATTATCCATGAAGTATTCTTAACGTTAAATATATTTAGTAGTGCATATAGATTGAAAGGCGACTTCTTATTGTACATATTGCTAATTATTGAATAAATTTTCTATATCAATTTAACTTTTGTGTGCGCTCATTTCGAAACAACCTTCCCCCTTTCAGGTGATTGCGAGTTTTTTATAAGTATTTATAAATTTTAGATTAAATGAAAATTTATAAAAATAACATAATAGAGTTACTTACTTAAATATATTCGTTTTGACTGACGGCTGATTATTCAAGTTTAGCAGGTATGAAGATTTAACTATATTAGAAACAACAGGGAAAAACTATACCACTAGGCCGACCAAAAAAAATAACAAAATATAAACTGTTATAAGCTCTGAAGGAAAACGGCAAGTTAGTTGATAGGTCGTGGGTAGATACAGCACAAAATAGGGAAGAATGGTGGGAGATAGTACACTTGGTAATGAGTATTCGAATTTTAGATGCCACTCAATAATTATAGTCAATGTAAAATGTATTACTAACTATACACTTCGTTTATAATGAATCGTAGGGCTAATAGACATTCGTTATTAACAAAAATTGTTAAAAAATATGGTTTCCTTGAATGTTTTGCTTTTGATTTATTAAAATTTTTTCTTGTTGTTTTTTTTCTTGTTTAAAGGTAATAGTGTTTTCTTTCCGTTCTTTTCTTCTTTCCTGAAAAAAACATGTTGTATTATATAAATTGCACTGAAATTGACTTTTAAAATATTACCTTTCTATAAATTTTGATCATTTGTTTTCGTTTTTTTTTTTCGTCCAACGTTTCATTTTCTGGGCGATGGCTAATTGTGCTTATTAAAGACTTCATTGAATTTGTTGCAACACATGAATCATCTGTTTTTAATTTTATACATTCTGTTTCACAACGAGAAAGATTTTTGAAGGTCAATTTTTCGTGAGCAGGTTTATTTCTGGTTATTTTTGGTAATCCTGTTTTAGGGCTTATTTTTATTGACGAATCCTAAATAAATGAATTTTATATTAATAACTTGGCACGTATACAAAAACGTTAAAAAAATGTATAGATTGTGTTAACAAAATGTTTATTTATTTATTATTAATGATATGCAGTATAAAGGAGCCTTATACGAAAGTTTTCGTTTTCTAATACGTGGAACTGGTTGTATACTTATATAAAACTGTATACTTTATCATTAGTGGCAAAAAAAAAAAAAAAAAACAAGAACCTAATTCTATAACGTTCTGAACTTAGAAACGCTACAAGTGTGAGTAACTCAAGTTTACAAATACCTGATTACCTTTGCTAATACTTCGACTGGTAGAGTGGAAACCTAAAGTAGAGTATCAATCACAGAGCAGTACAAAAAAAACACTAATATAGTTTTAATGACGAAATAGTAACAAAAAATTTGATTATTATTTAACGAAAGTATAGAGTAATAGTTATAAAAAAACATGTGACAACTTAGTCTGATGCCAAACGCCACAGCTTTATTTTTATTGTACAGGTGGCTACAATTTTAGTAAGATTCATGCTCAGAAAAGTATTTGATTACTATATAAACGATGTGATTATTACCATAGTTTGGATGTCTAAAGTAAACTACAATTTACGGCACCACCTTTACATATAATCTCAGATATGGTTTTGAAACGGAACACGTGGCCAATTCATTAAAATCTATTATCTTTTTCTACATCATATCAACTAGACCTTTTAATGTGGCAGCAATCGCGCGAGATGATTCAAGACTTTCCAAGATCCTGTGGAGCTTTAATTTCAGATTAAACGATAGTCAAGTTTAAACTTTTTACTCACAAACATAGTTAATTTAAGATCTTGATTCTAATATGTTCAGGCGCATAAGTGTCTATCATAAGATGCCTAAACTAAGGACATATGTCAAGAAAATGAGATTGATTTACTGATAAAATGTTCTATTTCATCCCATGGATAATAAAGTACTAACAGCAACAAAAATTACAGGCAAACACTAGAAATAATACTTCCAAGTATGTAAAAATTTTCACACTGGTGGTGTATTTTATTGCAATGTCACACAATATTACGACATAAATTAGTTTATAGCTTCCACGGAGCTAAACAACAATACATGCACCACCACGCCATCGCGTCAATGACGAAATCATCATTGAAATCTAAGAACTACCGATCACTTTGCATGCGGTTTTATACAAACATAATTTAGTCAGCAAAACAGCCCAATACTAAACCAAAACCACAACATGGCATATTCCTGAGGTCAAACGATCTGGAAAGTTCTAAGACATCTGACCTCTTAGCAAGATTTTTTAAAGGCGTGTTCAGTTTCTACCTGGGATGTAGGGAAAGTTTTAGTTAAGCAAGTGTGGTCTCTTTTGGAAGAATTAAGTTTACAATTTCTTTGTTGGAAGACAACTATGCTTTTAGGGTGCAAACTCTAAACCTTGTAAAGATGAAGAATATAAAATCTTTATCAAAAAAGTGGAAATAAGGATTCCAGACCTTACAAAGATTATCAGGCCAGGAGCAAGCCAGCTAAGTGATTTCTCTCCTATTTTTTAAAACTACAACGTATGCACTTATCGCATCTTAAAGCTCTATTTGAAGAAGACCACGACATTCACAGGCTCATTAAATCAACTGCTTATCTCGTAGGATCTTATTTCCAAGTACTACAGGCTCCGGAAATTAGAGATACAGTTCACACGACACATACATGGCTCAAAACGGTGCTAAAGGAAGTGAAAGTAGACGATAGTTTTACTGCTCACCCCACTAGGTATGCCTCAACCTTGAAAACCTATCAACAGGGGCTTAACCAAACACTATAAGGCAAGCAGCAACATGGTCCGAAAAATCGAAGATCTTTTTCAAGTTCTACAACAGACACATAGAAGAAGCAGGCGGTTTATTTTTAAAAACGGTTTCAGATGATCAAGCGTTGTATGACTTAATTAATAAGTACAGTTTTTCTAATTTTTGTTTTCAAGCCATTCAAGTAAGACCTCACATAAACTATATTTTATGTACACCAGGGACCTGTCATCAAAGTGCAGTATCAGTGATGCACGTGAGAGCAATTGACGAAGCCAATGAGAAAACTACCCACCGTTAAACCGTAACCTATGCAGCACCCAATGAACCTTAGAATACACTCTACAGAAGTATGTTTTCCATGATAGGTTTCTGCTAGAGATTACTCATAAGGTTTTTAAGCTGCTTAAGATGGAATGCTATGATCAGTAACAAACAGGTTAGTCGCATTTAGAATAGTACGCATTTTCTTTTACATCTGAAGTTCATCAGAAAAAATCATAGTGTTGCAATAACGCAAACGGAAATATAACTACTATAACATAGCCTAAATGGAAATAAAAAACAACACTGTACCAGAAAAGATTCCTACGGTACACCAGAGGTACTTGGTTGAGAATCAGTGAGCTCACCTTTTTGACTCAAAACTGCTAGTGAAAGGCCTGAGAGGTAATAGTGGAGCCACCTAATTGCATGAGCTGAGAAACTGAAACCGATTTGCAAGTGAAGTTACGGAGAGAGTCATTTAAGGTCAGTAAAACTAAAAATGCAAACCAAACTAGTTACATACATTAATTTTAAGGAGAGTCAGAGAGAAAGAAAGGGAGAGAAAGATAATAAATGTCAGATAGGACAGTAGGAGCTACTGAGCAGAGTATTACGAAGAAGAAAGAAAAAATAATGTAAAATAGATCGGGCTTGAGCAACATGCGAGCAAGGAAAGTTCTATCCATATAAATAAGCACTGCCAAATTGAGAACAAAAGGGTTTTTACGATAAGTAGGCTGAACCAAGCCATTGATGACTGCAAGTTGTTGTTTTTTAACTGAAACATAAACATGAAGTTGGTAGGAAATTAGTAATCGTTGTCACTTCTATCAACAGGTCTGCACTTAAACAACTGTGCTACCAGTACGTATTCTACAACCCGGTGCTTTGAATTTTCTTGTTATAATAGTAAGGCCAAGAATCACAGCACCATCAGCGTTTCGTCAAAGATGCATAGCTAACCCTTCGATGAACCACAGAAGTGAGTCAAGCTTGTCTCACTTAGATGCAAGTAAATGTCTGCTATATTAGTCCTCTCTCTTTCTCTTCATCTACTAGCGTTAACAAGTTTGATGATGTAACCGTTCAAAGTAATTTTTAATTAATTATTTATTATTAAAACTTATTTAATAGAATATTGATTATTGATTATTTAATTACTAGTTGGTTTTTATGATACACATTATTCAGTTGATGATTTATTATTAACCATACAATCGTTTACTAATTATTAATTAATTTGTTTTCATAAATGCGTTTTAAAACTTCGTACCTGGTTTAAATTTCAAACCTCGCCGCCTGACACTCACTAGGTATACATCACTCATTGCAAGCACTAACGCAGCTTTGACTGTATGACAGTCACTGCTTAGCCGCTCCAAAATATTCTCCTCAGACAAACTAATCTACCGTGATCGCATAGTCTTCGCTCGCTCGACGAATTCAAGATATAGCAAAGGTTAGAGCGCTACATATGTGCATTTAATAAACATCACTGTAAATTATAACGAAAACTTCACTGTATCCTTTCTCTCTCTCTCTCTCTCTCTCTCTCTCTTTCTCTCTTTTATTTTAAAAGAATACTGGTTCATAATAATAAGATCTGAAACTTAGTCTTTTAGAGCACGACTATTCATTTAAGTAATCGTCAATACATATGATCAATATTTCGCCGTCATGCTGGAGGCCTCTTCAGGATTAATAAACTATTATTGTACATAAATACAACTTTGTAAGAATCCAAAAGAAACAATCAATTTACATAAACAACTTTTTTCGAAAACATTAATCTAATATGGAAGTGTCAAGACATCACGAAGAAAGGACAATGTAGAATATTTAAAAGTGTTTGAAATATAAGAACGTACAAATAAGAACTATGATTTAATTTCTATTTCACTTTAAGTTTAAAATAAGAAATTTTTGTAAAAATTGTTAAGTTCTTGTGTATCTAATCGTAGATTATTGTTATTATTCGTTGATGTTATAAAATAAATTCGAAGAGTTCACGCTTGTATTTATTAGGTTCTGGATCAAGAATCACTACTTTCTTAAAAACGAGACCCTGCGAACACTAGACAAAATGGTTATACAAAGCTGACTACATGTTTATTTTTGTTGTAACGATCGTGCTCACACAAACGCTCACGTAAGTGTGTCTTATTTTGGCCAATGTAACATATTTCGCACTTACATGACATCTTATGGACAATTCCACTCATATTCTAACTTATTTATTGAGTCCTTTCTTAACCTAATAATGTGAGTCAATCTCCCAGAGCCTGTGTAAACAACACAAATATTGTATTTGGACAAGGCCCTGCGAGGAGTCATCTCCATAGGCTGGAAAGAGGACCAACAAGGAACACATTCCTGTTGAGAGCTGACGAATTCAAGGAACGATTTTATTAACATTTGCATCGCATTCCTAATAGTTAAGAATGCAAGATTCTAGAGAACTCTTTATGCGTCTGTTAAGAAAAGTAATTCTAGCTTTTATGTATCTGTTAAAAAGGATTATCCAAGAGATGAATCTACAAGTTTTAAACCTTTGTCAATCAAAGAAAAAAGAATAGCGATCGTCTGGCATTATGGGTTACGTGAAAAAAAGTCAAGTAATCTACCTGCGGCTGAGAATTTTTCATGTAAATCTATTGTGCTAATGGAATTCGAAAAACGTGTAGTATAAATATCAAAAAAGGGAGTCGGATAATTAACTTTATATTAAACTGTAAACTGTATAAAGGGATAAAAACTATTGAAAAAGTCTAGAACATTATTTATTCGATCAGTTTTCAACACTAGTAGACAATCATCGACGTATTTAAAGTACAGTAAGACAGGATCCCGGCATCCATTAAAGACTGAACTCCCTAAGGATTCTAAAATGACTTCCACGCACCAGAGAGAGCAACAACCTCCTATGGGAGTTCCACAGCATTACCTGTAAACCTTGCCATCCAAAGAAAAATATAGTTGATGAGAAAGTCAACTCGATCCAAAAACTCCGTTCTCTCAAAACCTAAAAGGACGATATGATTGCTAATTTCACGTGAAATACTACTTTTAATTAGGGAAACAGAAAGATTAGTGAATACAGTCACTGCATTGGAGGAAACAAAAGAATCAATATCCGCAATTATTAATTTTTTAATTTTCTTTATAACTTTATAAGAATTTTTAACAGAATATTTAGAAGTATTTAGGAATTTTTCAAAAAGTGTCGAAAACCATTTATCAAGTTGATAAATGGGAAAACTTACTCAAGACACAATTAATTTGGAAAACCACTTTATGTGCCTTGATAAGGCCATAAGCCTTGGACAAATGACTACCATTTAAGTTGGAAATATCAGGTACAAGAATCTTTACTGCATGGAAAATGCCCCTGTCATCCCATTTTTTTATCCAGATTTTTGTCAAAATAGACCAGCTGAGAAAGGACACCTTTACTACCCGTATAATTTAATTTAATATAATAGGAATTATCAGTCAAAATGGCTTGGACTTTGTACAAGTAATCTTCTCTATACAAGACAATAGTAGGACCTCTTTTGTCTACCCTAGTAACTAATAGTTCAGTGTAATCTTTTAAAAAATTTTTGTTAAATTAATATTATTGAAAATCGTATAGTACTATTATGAACTGACTAATTTTTAAAGCATTAAGACACGATTTATTAATATTTGTGCAGAGAACCTTGTCAAATTTATTTAGTCAGAGTACAATCCAAAGATTATACAAATTTGATAATAAATTAAGAATCTGGAAAAGGTGTAAAATTGAATTTTGCATAGATATATATTTAAAATGCTGGTTATTGTACTTTCACTGCCCCACTTCGATTACGCTTTTCTGGTCTAACTCGATCTTTCTTAATACCTAGATATAAAATTACAGCACTTGATCAATAATAATTGCAGATTTCATAACATAAGCAAAAAACGACCGCACAAATAGACTCTAGAGGTAATAGACTAACTTATAGTAGAACTTTTTCAGGCTCTGCAATTGGCTCGACTATATCCAGATTAGCCTTACGTACTCCAGACCTATAGTAGTACTCGAGGAATGAAGGCTGTTCTGTATCAAATGAGACCAAATGGCCAGCGCAGTATCATAAGGTATACTAATGCTAAATTTAATTATGTGGAGACGAAGTATTACATCAACAAAAAAGAAGAATGCTAAAGGTTGCTAGCGGTAGTCAACACAATGTTCGACAACAAAACTCATAGTAATGTCCGAAGCAATTGTTAAAAGCCGAATTTTTGCATTTTGATGAGAACGCGAGAAGGGCTGTGTTGGCAATACCTTCCTTGAAGTCCAAGAAAGCTTCTTCTGCTAGAGGAGACCATATGAGTGGGCAATTGTCAAATTTTTTTTCATAGACAGAGAAGAACAGAATTGAGAAGTGTGCTTGAACAGTGGTGACTTTAGAAATAAAGCGCCGATAGTAATTTGTTAAGCCTAAACATCGTTTGAGCTTCTCGACCGATTGCGGTTCAGGGAAATTACGCATAGCCTCTACGGACTCAGGGAAAGGTCTGACCCCTTTAATGTTAATAATATAGCTAAAGAAAATAACTATTATAAGACATTTTTTGAAGTTACGGCGTAGATAAAAGCGATACAACCTGTCAAGTATTTTAGTGAGGTATTTTCTTGTGTTCTTTTTCGTTGGACTCTACTGAGTCCAAAAGTCATGGCCGATCACGATAGGAAACTTTGCAAGAATGTGAGAAAACAGATTTTGAAGAGGTACAAGAGAAATAGAGACGCTATCTACACTTTTGTTAAAACCAAGGACTCTACGATCTGATGAGGTTTCGACTAGGCTCCCATGTAAGAGATCTACAACTATACTGTAAGAAATGATAGCTGTTCTGCAAGAGGTTGCACGGCACCATGATGATCCAGTGAAGCAGGATAGGCGAAGTTGAGATGTCAGGTGTTGATACCCTCAAGTTGCTTGTCTCTACTGTTAGGAAATATTGATTAATTAAGTAGAGAAGACCAAGACGAGAATGAGCACCAAAGACAAACACCTAACTACAAACGAATCAATTTATTTGTATTTAAGACAACGGAGTGACTACTCAGCTTGGTGTGCATACGTAGATGGGTAAAGAACGACTGTTAATTAAAAAACTTGTATGGCTGCTGTAAATTTCACAGTGTGCGTAGATCAAATTTTGAAAATGAATTTTGTTAAGGATACCGAAAACTATGAAATGAAAGGGAAATTTTTTTTAAAATTTTGACCTTGGTTTTTTACAAAATTCAATTTTTCAATATGAAAAAGTTGACATAACTCTGAAGTTTTATAATTTACCCTGTTGCAACGATGTTCACTTAATAGAGTTCGTTTTTACGTGAGTTGAAAAAAAAAAAGTTATTGCAACAACGTTTTTTAAACAATAGTTATCAACAATTTAGTATTTATTGCGATTGTTTAAATTTTAACTTTAAAAAATTGTTTTCTACGTTTTCAGAGTATTTCTTGATTTGATTTCTATGAGTTAAAAGGTTTACCATACATTGACAATAATAAAAAAAAATATACCATAACCATTTGACGTGTTATATACTGTTGCCCGAACGGTGCATTACATGCACTTTAGACCAAAAGCAGGGTTACAGATAAGACAAAAAATGAACACTTGCTGCCGTTCTTACAAAAATTAAGAAATATCATGTTTGTTTATCTCTGTTTTATTCATATTTAACTAGGAAGAACGAATTCAATTTCAGTAGAAGGCTAAAGCAGAGCGCGATATTTCTTTATTTGATTTGCACAGAAAATTAATGAAACAAACCAGGAGATGTTGGAGACTAGTAACACTTAAAAAATCTTTTACGTATATCTTACTCGTTAAATTGAAGAGACGGGTTCTACGATCGGTCGGTACATCGTTACTCTACTATCAAGCTGTAGGAATTAGAAGTAATGGTAAAAATAATTCTGCACAGACAATCATGTATTCAAATAGACATTTATCATGAAAGAATAAAACCCTTAATTCCCTGTAGCGTAGGATAAACAGAACAGTGGTTAAAAGTCAATTTCAAGTAGCAAAAAAAAAAAGAAAAAGTAGGATTTTAGATTTGTTTGAAATTACTTCAATACAGGTACTAAAAGATTTTTTTATTAATCCTAATTGGAACGTGTTTTAGAACTGGTATATTAGAGTCCTAGTTGATTGAATTCTATTTATTGTTTATTTTGTTTATTTAAATAATCGTAAGAAACTATAGAAATTTTCAAGAATTTAAATAATATTTTACTTATACTTTCAAGGATAATATTAAATACTTTAAGAGGAAAAGTGTTAGAATTTTTTTTAAAATGTTATTTTTCGAGATATTATCTTTGTTTATTAAAAAGGTCCATGATGTGTAACCAAACATTAACCTATTGACGTTATTAAAAAATGGTTTATCCCGGGATTAATATAATATTGCCGAATCGATCAAGATTAATTTTTAACTCACAAATAGAGTCAACAAGACTGCAACTCGTGCAGACTGCATTTATTCGATGTTAACTTAAGGTGACTCATCACACCCGTAATACCTATTTCCATGACATCAGACTATCACATCTACAAACATCGGGTGATAAAAATACCACAGTTCCAGTGATCTGTATTTTTTTACAAACAATTATAGAATTGATGAAATATTGTAAAATATTACTTGGCGAACCTACATTTTCTTGAAGTTATTGAATAGTTTAGAATTCCTTTTTTTAAGTACCTAGTTTGATAATGAGAGTTAAAGTATAGTTAGGACGATATTTTATCAAATTTTATCAAGATTGTAGGACTCCCAGAAAAAACCACATTAAACATAAATGCTAAGTGATTCGTTTTGAAAAAATTGCCTGGCAACATGATTTAAAATTTTGTAAGATGATTCAGTTAATATTTAAGTTATTTTCTGGAATTTTGATTTATACTTCAAGTACATATATTGTGTTATGAGTCATCTATAATAGAAATAAACGTATTGTCACAAAACTTCTTCATTTTAATTACTAGCCATTTTCTAGAAATCAACAAAAAATAGGTTACTCTAGGACATTCACAATGTGCGATAATTTTTTCAATTGTTACATCTGTTTTATTGACTGCAACTTTGTGAAATTCATTAAATTTAGGATACCGAAAAAAAAAAAAATTGTAACATCTGGTAAGGTAACAACGTTCACATAATAAAGCAACCATTGTTATGAATAAATCACTTTGTTTTTTTCTTCTGACTTATAGTGGTGTTATATCGTAGTTTAAGCATCAAAAACATATACAGCGAATGTTTAATTGTTGCAATGCATAAATTTCTTATGCTGTGGGTAGATACCATATCAAACACTCGAGCTCTGCTCGGAATCTGAGAAAGGAGAGGTAGACAGAGAACATCTTGACATGCAATGATTCATTAAAAACTCAAAGCATATGACTGTTAGTTTGTTTGCATGACAACAAAAAGTGTGAATACCTGAAATGGACTTATCCCTGCTGTAGTTAAACCTTCTTCGGAAAGACTATACTTAAGTTTATTGACTTTGCCTTCGGTAACAAAATTTCAGCTTAAGAAGCAAAGTCTGGTCTGAATGAGACCTTTACGAGAGTCGACTACACTTCTGTGATTTATTGTTAATTCATTATTTTATAGCTATTCATTAGTAAAATATCGAAAGACCTACCAAGATAGTACTGTAAACAATAATTTAAGCATAATTTTCCGTAACCTGTTGCAAATTGAAAAATAAAAGTTATATTTTCTTAGCATAAAAGAGTATGAAGATACCTATTACGTAAAATGTAACTTTTTTCAAAAAAGTAGTGCATTGAATGACCTGGAATTCAAACAGAAGTTTTAAGATGATAAAATAAATGCAGGTCTTATGATTTTTGTCAACACTCAATTTGAAAAAAATTTACTATACATATGCAAATTATTATGTGTTACTAATGGAGATAGAACTAGAAGTTTCAAACTAAATATTTACACAAACAATAAGGAGACAATTAGTATGTCTTCTTGTTATTTTTCGTAAAAACAACTGTTTACTTAGTTAATAATAGAAATTCACTACAATTAGTTAGTCAGAGAAGTAGAAACTTAATCTAATATACTGAATCCCTTTAAATTCGGCAAATAGGCTGATTGTTGATGAATGAGGAAACCATAGGTGTGGGGTCTCAGGACCTTTAAAAGAAGCGAAGCTACTTTGCAACTAATCAGCATTTTGTGTATCATGCTACTCAGTGCCACCATTATAAGTATAACCGTTAGTGCACAAGCCCGATATATATTATCACTAACTCTGAGTTTATATACACTCACGTCAACAACTTTATAGATTTCATAATAATTTTAAACTAGGCTACTGTCATTGCATGCAAAATATTTAAATTTTAACGGGGCTACATCCTCAAGAAATACTAAAGCTTAAATAGTTTAATCAGCACTTTTAACTATGTGGCTCTTAAATTATAGGTTCATGCTCATCTTGTGAGAAAGAAGCGTTATTTATCTTTGTTGTTTTTAAGGTTTTGTTGTTATAAAATTATCATGAAATATTTTTGCACATTTATATTAATACCCTTAACATGCTATAATTTTCAACTTATTTTTATAAAGAATACAGCCGAAGTAAAGTTTAATTTTAAGGTTATGTTTGCATATTGACTAATCTATTCCTATTTGCGAATGTTAATATTGTCTTCATTTGCATAAAAACAATTTTTATGGGTTTCAAAAGGACAAAGAATTTTGAAACCTTAGAAGGGATGAAAAGGGTAACTGAAGGTGATAGAAGAGAAACACAAGAGTGAGTATAAAATAAAATATCGGAAAATATTTAGTTAAGAGTGAGTCTGTGTTGAGTTGAAAGTGGAAAGGCATAGTTTGAGAAAAAGTGATGATGTAACGTGTCATACGAGACACTTAAGGTTTGAGAATAACAATCAAGTGAAGACAATAGAAAAGTAAATAGAATTGGTGTAGTTAAAATAAATTTAAGTCTTTATTAAACTGTAAATTATTTTATTAGTAATTTAACAAAGCTGAATAAAATGTAATAAGGATTTTGTTGTAGTATATGCAAGACTTGTTAACAGATACACGAAAAGATTTACTCAGAAAAATTGTGTACAGTTTAAAATTAAGGCGGAAGTCCTCTACACCTAAAAGGAAAGAATTATAAAATAATCGATTATCTTTTTTTCTTTCTTGCTCGTCTCTCTCTCTCTCTTTCCATCAGTTTATCTTACGTTACGTACACACTCACACATACACAAAAATAACGAAAACTGCTGTATTTTCTCTCTAGTCCCTACTGAGATCATACCTTCTAGCCCCACGAGTAATACAGCTGATATCAAGTCGACACAATAAATGTCGACCAATCATAGGGCTCGTTTAGCTATACATAAGCTTCGAGACTTGCGAATAAGCTTAGATAAGAAGGTTCCATCTAAGTAATACATACTTAGAAATCGTAGAGTGGCTATAACAGAGCTTTGGTAGTGTGGTACCCTTTGTTATATCGGTTAAAAATTTAAGGGTTATTTTCACTGACAATCTTATCTGGAATCCAACTTACCCTTACCCAACTTAGCCCTTGACTTACTCTTTTTTGATCTCCTTATCTGGAACGCTCAGAACGATTCGGTTTGCTTGACTGCCCATGAAGTACTGTAAAGGCTTCGGTATAATGCGGGTTCATTATCGTGGTCAACAAACAAAATGCTTAAGGATGTACTTGATCTCCCTCATTTTAACTATGCATGACTAACCCACTTCAATCTTTTAAAGTACCTCCAACTTAAGCTACACCAACTTTGCAATTCTGTGTGGGGTTCAATTACGGGGTGGGTCACGACGCTGTAGTGAGTCTTTTTTATAAGCAGCTTTGTTGGCTGACCATTAATGATAGGAGGAGGTGCGTTCTAGAAATTATTGTTTATCGACTGCTCACCTTGAAAAGACCAAAATACTACGCGGAACTATTTTTATCGGTTAAGGACTTGAAGAGATCTGCTAGGTGTATCACAACTGGTCTTTTTGTCTCTTTAGCACGCACAGTTGCGTACGAACGATTTCTGGTTCCGAGTGCTCTGAAATCGTGGGATAAGATCCCTAGGATTGTGGAATTAAAGAATACTTTCTCATAGTTATAATACTTTCAAACATTTTTACAGTCTGCCAGATTCCTAGACTCCATCTAAACGCACCCTTTCTTTTAACTATACATTCTGATTTTTCCCTCACTTCTACCAGCTCTTTACGAACTTATATGCTTGAAACAGTGACACTCTGACACTCACGCCTTCTGCCATTAAACTTGAAATCTGTTATTTGTAACGATGCAGAAATGGCCTCCACGCCTTAAACGCTCTTACTGACGCAATGCATATACAAGTAGCATAAACTTTAAGCTTCTCCCAATTCGTTTTTGCGTGCTGTATGTATAAATGCTGACAGGAAGAGAGGAAGACGCTGAAGGACAACCAACTAGACCTTAAGACACAGCAGCACAAACGGTAAAGGACAAAAAAATGTGTACGTGACTACCGTAATAACAGTAGCTACGTCGAGAATGACTGCAAGGAGAGATAAGTATCAGCAACAGTGACGGCAGCCATGGCCAAAAGCGAGAGATCACAATTTAGTCTTGAGCTGATCGCTGAAGTGCGAGCAGCGACAGTTTCGATAATTTTTGCGTGTTCGTTCAGGGCGTGTATTAGAGAGAAGAGATCGAGAAAAAGTTGACAGAGTTTTCGACACGTTCCATAGAGTATTGAAAGAGAAGTGTGTACGCGAGTCTTGCATCTGATGTGTTCTCCCAGGACAAGACCTCCAGCTTGAGAACGACAGAAATGGATAGGACAGGGAAAAGAGAGAAAGACAGCAAGTAAGAAAGAGTGAAATCGTAGGACAAACGACCATCTTGAGGACTCAACATGCCATTGCACTGAATTGGACTTGCTGACGTTTGACCAGAAGGTGAGGCTATCTAGAGCCATAGAGAGGGGTAGTGTGTGTAAATGAGACGAAGAAGAGAACAAGAGATTACGACATCCATACTCAGGAGTGCCGCCATCTCGCATGTTTTGTGTGTATATGAGCAAGTGCTGAGGAAAGAGATAGATAGAAAAGACAGAACGACGTATGACGTTAAGAGTAGGGCGTATAGTGTAGGAGAGATACTGTGTTTAGTGTTAAGTTATTGAATGAAACATACTAAGAGACATCCGTACAATGAAAAAACGCTTGCACGAACCCTTCTTTCAGGAGAAAAAAACCTGAGGTGTATGAGAAACAAAAATGGCGTACAAAAGCAAAAGCTATCAATAAATGATTGAAGTTTGTAACGTTGCATACAACGAACAAAAAATAAAATTTTAATTTTTTTTTTATTAGAATGCTGAAAACGCTTTATCGAGTGATGAAGAAGTCACTCAACAATTTATAGATCATAAAAATGTACCCTTCTCGTGATTTAAGAGTTTAAAGATTGATTCAAGTGTATGGGCGTTAAAAATGCGTTTAAGCTGTTAAAACTATTAAATTGTTATTATAAAAGTGTACATAAATCAAGGTGAGTCTCTGTCTACACAACAAATCATAAAAACCCGAAAAAAAACTCATCACTACGATTACATCACGATGTACCAATGACCGATATAACCCAATAACCCAACAAAGTTAAAGCAAGCTGTAAACACATGTACAAATGACATTGAAAAATAAAAATCATCACTACCGAAACTATATTTATAGTGCCAGTAAAATAAAATAACTAAAAATGTATATTACCCGTCCTAAAAGCTTAATATTTTAGATAATTTATTGTGAAAATGACGGTAACAAACCAAAATTTCGAGACATTGTAATTAAAAGAGCTGTACGCTAGCAGCGATGGCAGGAAAAACGGAATCATCGATAAGGGCGGATAAAAGTTAAAGTACTTTTCGCCTTCCAAAACTTTTAATTTATAAAGTTTCATTAAAAAAAAGACAAAAAATAGCTAGATGTCATAAAATTCTAAGCCACTAATAATGCCTAGACACTTAGTTATATTACTTAGATTCTATAATAGATATTAGTTTCAACTATTATCGTCTTCTGGAACTATTAATATTAAGTGTTGTATCGAAAATAGACTGAAAGATCCGTAAAATTAGGGAAAATTAATTATCACAAGCTGCAAACCACTGATAATGCCTAGACAATTATTACTATTACTGGGTACATATAATAGTACGAATTTCTAACAATTTTCGTCTACCGGAATTCTTAATATTAGGGGCTACATTACGAATATGACCAGAAAGTACGGAAATTTAGGCTAAATACAGTATTATGAGCTGCATGCCACTCATAAAATGCTTAGAAACTTAGTAATAGTATTTGGTTATTTTCTTATTGCTAAGAGGATTTTGGCCATTACTGTAATATTCTGGGAGTGGTAACTACAGGTGGTTGCGGCAAAGCGAAGCTATATCCCCTTCGTGCTTCAACGTATGCAAGACAAATATAACAGTCATAGTAGTGAGCAGAGAGGCAGAAGCTGAGCACAAACTGAATTTTTTTTTTTTTTTTTTTATCTTTCGGGCAGTGCACACGTATAATTATTTAGGTCCCAAGAAAAAGTTTTAACGGTAAAAATAACAAGTCTCTAAAGTGCAATTATTTTTCTATCTTTCAGGATTTTTCATTATTTGGGGTCAGTTTTAAATGAGGGTATTTTTTTATTTTTAATAATTAAATTAGTCATATTGATGGGTTTTTATGCCTTTTACTATATCTTTATCTGCAACTTTTTATGCGATCAAAAGTACGAACGTTTTTTTAGTTATGTTTCAAAATTTTTTTTTTAAATAATTGTTTTAGTGCTGATATTACGTGTTTTTATTACCACGCATGATTAGAAAATCAGCACCAGTCGCAGCGCTTCCAACTACTACGCGGGTATCTCCTGTAATGTTTACATGCTGAAGCCCAGACCCAATTGCTGAGTACGCACGGCTACAAAGTTTTGTCGGTTAGATTTGTTGAAAATCACTTAGTTAAACAATGATAAATGTCATACTGTGGAGTATGATTCTGAATTAAACGTTATTAAAGTTCGAACGTGTTACGATATTTAAACACACAAATTCTCCAATTTGTTATTCTTATTTTGTGTTACCATTGAGTGCGTAGTAGCTAGTGCCTGCGGAGTAATTAGGTCATTTACCCTTAAATTAATTGATTTAATTATAAAAAAAAAAAAAATTCCTAATTGAGACTTACCTAAATTAATAGGAAACCCTGGAAAATGGAAAAAAAGTTGTCTTGGTTACAGTTTTTATGCTGTCAAAACTTTTTATTGGACTTAAAATACAAAATTCAGCTCTTCCCGTAAACTGAAACAAAAAATCCGATCTAGTTCGTGCTTGGTTGCTGTCTCTTTCCGTTTGTCTCTCTCTCTCTCTCTCTCTCTCTCTCTCTCTCTACATAATTACTTAGATCGTTATATTTGTCTTGCATACGGTGGAGCACGGAATTCGCTTCGTACAGCAATTTAAAACAACGCCACCTACAGGGTAAAAGTTGTCGATACCAACTAAAAAAAATACACAAAATCTTATGGACAATGATATGTTTTAAGCGTTTATTTTAACAATAATGTATATTCAATAACTGATGTAATTTTTTTTGGTGTTGAATATACTAACGAGTTGAATAATACATATTAATAGTAGCCTAATAAAAAAATTTTTTCTACCTAATATGCTGATTTTTCATGAGTGTGTATTAAGGTTTCACTCTAATATCAGTTTATTTCTTGGAGTACTTTCAAATCAGCACATTAGAAAATAGTATTTGTTATGCTCTCTTGTACATTATATTCATTTCGTACAAAAAATGAAATAAATAATGACGCAATATTGTTTTTGGATAGTAAAGAATCAATAACCCCAAGTTTATAAAAAACCATCACTGTATATCCATTTCTCAATTTAAAGTTTTAGTGACTGGTCTACAGACTGCACTAATGGCAAGAAATTTATCAGTCCAAACGTACGTCGTTTCTTTGTTTTTTTTTTTTTATCCACCAGAGTAACGCTCGTAGTAAATTACTGAGGGAACTTGCACCTGAAAGCAAGCGTGAGCGGCCTCTTGGCAAGTAAACACGAACTTGTAACTACTCTTATAAGAGTTATCCGCAGTTATTAGTAGTACAGCGTTTTTCCGTCGGTCATCCTAGTTTTTCTAAGCTGCAATGATTTTGCCATATCTCGGATTGAAACGAATATATTTTTAGCACTTTAACTCTACACATACATACTTTTTTGTATAGTATATAGTGTTATAAGTCCGGGTACACAAGGGTCCACTACTCCAGAAAAACTAGAGTGACCGATAGAAAAACGTTACCCGCAAATTGCTCTTTCAAGAAACACTTTTTTGATTAACTATTGAATCGAGATTTTAAATTAGTCCTCTCACTAATTGGATAATAAAATAAAGGGTGGATCATTTAAGGTTTCGTAGATTAATAAACTTACTCTATTTACATTTAACGCGGTGCATAAGTGTTTTAAAAGTTAATGAGCAAAATATGTTTCATTTAGTAATTCAGAATATTTCGTTTCCTTTTTCCTGTTATTCATATCTTTTGACTTTTTACCAGGTATTATAGAGACAGATAACGAAGTAAAAATGAACCAAATGAACATTTAGCTTAAACATGATAAACGACAAATAAACAAATATCTGGGCGTTATCAGAGGTGCACAGCTTATAATAATAAATTTTCTCTAACTTTTCGAATTTTTCGGTGACTTTTACAATATAACACTTAATATTAATAATTCTGGAAGACGAAAATTGTTCAAGATAATAACTATTATAGAAACCAAATAATATTACTAAGTTTCTAGGAAGTATCAATGGCGTGCAGCTCGTAATGCTGTATTTACTATAAATTTCAGTACTTCCCGGTCATTTTTGCGATATGGCACTTAATATAAATAATTCTAAAAGACGAAAATGGTAGAAAACTATTATGCTTGTATATACTAAATAGTAATAATAGTTGTCTAGGCATTATCAGTGGCGTACAGCTTAGGATAATAAATTCTCCCTAAATTTTCATACTTTTCGGTAATTTTTTGCGATATAACACTTGAAATCAATAATTTCAGAGGACGAAAACTAATAGAATTTATAACTCTTATATGTACTTAGTAATATTAACAAATGTCTGGGCATTATCAGTGGCGTGCAGCTCTGTCCATATTGTAAAAGTCAGTTAAGCTTTTCATTCTATGCATGCGTGTATTTTCATCAATCAGGTCCGTGTTTGTTTTCATAATTGTGCTCTCTATTGTCACCTTATTTTTCAAATTGAGTAGAATGGTATTTTTATTACGAGTAGTGTAGTTTTCTTATCATCATTTCTTGGTGCAGTAGAATCATGTAATAACGTGAAAAGTACGTAAAATCAGTTACTTCCACTGGCAGTGCAGTGTTTTTTTGAATTGATATGAAATAATAAATTAATATAGAAATGTTTTTTCAGATCCTCTAGGACCATCGTTGAAAAAAATTTTTTTTTCAAATTTGATTATTTCTTGAAAAATTAGATGTTGATCATGGCTAAGTTGTGAAAACATTTCATGGAATTTATGTTCACAAAATATTCTTTTATCGTTGTCAGTATCGATATTTTTCTTTATTGTTTCTGCTGGTTCTGGTTAACTAAAATCTTTACAAGACATGTTTTAAAAATAAAAAATTTCGTTTAAACGTAACAGAGCTTTATTTTTATCATGTTTACAATCTTCAATGAAAATTTTTTTGTATTTGTTCCAAATAATATTGCCAAAAAAATTTTCAGACATAATAAACCATGCAAAAAATCTTCCTTCGACATAAACTTTACAACTTTTATTTGGAATTATAAGCCTGTTCTTCATGTTTACTTAAAAGCAGCCCAGTATTCATTCCCTAGCGTAGAATATCTATTCCTAAGTATTTTTTAAAAATGCCGTAATCCTCTGAATTCCGTGAAATTTACTGAAACAAATTTTTTTCTTCTACCAATTAATTTTATCACTTTTATAAGCTTTATAAAATATCAATGCAAAACTTATTTCGAAAAAATTAGAGTTTGGCAAAGTTCGGCATGTCAGAGGTCAAGCCTTGGGCTAGTGAAAAACAAGTATAGTTTAACTTTCTAGCATCAAATGTTGACTCATAAAATTAAAGAGTATACACGTAGATGAGTTGTCTGTGTATATGCGTATATACATACTAGTGTGGCTTCGCTCCCTACACACTCCCTACGCCAACCCTCCATTTGTAATTTTTTTTATTTAAAGATTATTTGTTTACTACTCTTATGTAGGCTGTTATATACTTTACAAAGATTGTAACAGATAAATAGATCTGAGAAAAATAATACTCTGTTAAAAATACAAATAATATGCTTAAATAGATAGATCCTTGTCTTAGAAAATAGAGTTTAACTACATTTTATCATATGTCGTACATGTAATACATTTTATTTATTACTTATCTTTAATTGTCAATGCTTTTGACTTTTCTTTACTTAATTATACTTGATTTTCTAGTAAATTAAAAAGAGGTTTAAGAACAGTTACTTATTAACACAAATTGTGTATAGATGCTTTATTTCAATGGGTCATGATCAACAAATAAAGATTTACATTACTGAATACCAAATTATTTAAGTAATTATGTCTGGAATTTATATTTCAGTTGTATAAAAACGATTTTTCACTGGAAACTATGAAATTAATTATGAAAGCACTATGATAAACATTTCTTATTACCGAAAAAACAGTATTATAACATTTATTTGACCTAAAAAATTTTACTAACAAAAAGTATTACTAAAGAATTAGTATGTCTTTCTACCATTTGACAACACAATTACTTTTTTCAAATGTTTTTATTTTACGATCAAAGTTTTAAAAAGTTTATAATGATTTAAAAAGTGTACGAGACAAATCAACATGACTGCAAAAACAATTTATAATATTAAATTATTTAAACATTGACCAATATCGTACAGCACATATTTTCCTGTCTAAACAATAATTATTTTTGGGAGGTCCCATACCCTTTGAGTTATAGTATTTTTTTATAGCATAACCGATTTCAAGCCCCAAATTCACGTTTCAGCGCCCTCCCGCCCGAGTCTGGTCAGAGCAGCAGAGATGCTTCCCCTGCCATGCGTCTTTTCTACGTCACTGGCTCACCTCGGCACCTAAAGCAGCAAAATTTCTCTACATTGCATCACGTTTTTTGAGGCCTTGCCAACATCATGAATATTTGAAATGATGATTGTGTAGAGAAACATCTGCAAAATACATATGACTTCAAAAAATCAAGTTTCGGCCATTTTTACAAAAAAATTTTCGCAAGTTGTGACAGAACTTAAAAAAAAAATTTTTTTTATCAGAGCTAGGTATTACAAATATCTACAAATTGAGCCCTGAAAAATTCGAAATGATAATTGTGTCATCAATAAAACCTTTTCAGACTACACATCGCTTTAAAAAGTAGAATTTGGAAAATTTTTGGTAATGTATTTGCCACTTTCTTAAAACACATTTTTTAAACATATTTTTTAAAATTGTAGCAAAACTTAAATAAATATTTAAACCAAATTCTCATTACAGCTAGGAATTACAAATACCTATAATTTAAGTCCTCAAAAAAGTTTTTAGCACCATTAGAAAACCTTTCAGCCCTTTAATTAACTGTCAAAAAATTTCCATTTTAGGCGGTTTTGTATGTTTTTAGAGAAAAGTTGTGAACCGGTTTAGACTCATAATATCGTATTTTCTTCATATTTTGAAGCAACATTTTAGACTCTTTTTGGTTTCGGAGAGAATTTTTTTTTTTGCTTCAAAAATGGCAAAAAACCTGTTTTATGAAACTTTTTGACGTTTTTTCACATAGGTTTCTTGAAAATTTACGAACTAAAAATATGTACACTTATTTCTTATATTTGTCTTATAATAATTCCATCAAAAAAGTTTACGGAAGTTTTTTTAACGAAACTAACTCCCAAATCGAGTTCTTGCTTTGGCCAAGGACGCCACCACTACTACTACCACGTATCTCCTCAGCTATCATCGGCGGGCACTCTTTATCTAGCAGCTACCATGTATATTCAGGTCTACATTGCACACTCTTGCTTTCTATATCTGGCTCTGCTCTGTCTCTGCAGCTTACCTGGTTGTGCGTTCGCGTCCTTTTCTCCTCGTTTCAGCTTACATACAACGTCCAAAAATAAAAAAAATTCGGAGAAACATTAATTTTAGCGTTACATATAAACGTTGCATCAGCAAGAATGTTTTAGGTTCGGAGGCCATTTTTGCATCGATACAATATTTTCAAACAAGCATTACTTCTTTTCATTAATTACAACAATATTTAAAGGTTTCTAATTTTGGAAAATTTTCAAGGTGATAAAATATAGAATGAATATAAATAATAGTTCTCCAACGATTTTGTTGATAAAATAAATGGTTATGACCTTTTACATTTTAACCAAATTTCAGAATCAGAAAGGACATAACGTAAAAACCTTAACTTTAGTCATACCAAAACAAAGCAAAGACACGAAGAAATTTTTTAAATAAAGAAATATCTTTTAGTAAAGAATTGTTTAACTCAACGTATATAAGTTTAAACTGTAATAAGAAAAAAATATTTTATACTATTTGTGAACAAAAAAATAAAATATAGATGTGTAGATGAGGTAAATGATCATATAGATGATATATCTATATAGATGATCAAAGAGAATCGGAAAAAATTGATATCAGACTTTTTCTAAACTTAACTATACATAAAAAGATACTAGAAGATACTATTAAATTATTGTATTTATGGATTTCATTTTAAATTTAAAAATTATAAGTCATAGTATACTTTTTACATAGGAAAAAAAGTAGAACTTGCGTGCCCTAAGGACGTAGTTGTTGTATGTTTATGGTTGAGGTGATAAGCGATGTGCCCGTGGGCACACTTTCCACCCTAAGGTGGGAAAAAGCTTTGGACCTGGCAAAATCAAAATGGTTATTTCCACCGATAGATGGAAAATATGAAGCGAGAGCAGAGTATGACCATAAAAAAATAAGATTTGCCACATAAGCGCTATCACACCACGGATACTTTACGTCTACAAAATAGCCAAGGAGGCGATGGTACTTATCCGACGAAATGGTAGTTTTCATACCTCGGGGCGCATGGTACTAGGGCAAGCACAAGGGACTTCTTATGCTTACTCTAATTTTATGCGCACGAGGTGTGAACCCTATTTTTCCTACTGACGGCGCACTAAACGTCCAAATGTTTAAAAAAACGCTTCAAGTAGAAAATAGTATAATTCTGACCTAGGGCAGAAAATACAACTTGCTCGTTTAAAGGGCGCGGTTGTTGTACGCTTCTGCCTAAGGTGAGAACAATATTTTCGTATCAAAGTCGGAAAGTATGTCCTACGTCGCAAAGCACTAAGCCCCTGAAATATAAACTAATGTTTCTCATCATGAAAAGTTTTTAAAATAGTATTAAATATTGAGAAAAGAAATAAAATGGATATTGAATATTGTTTGTTCTAAAATATTTTATTATTTAAGAAATTGTTTAGTCAACTTACTTCTGTAAATAGGAAACTAGTGTCAAAAATCATAAAATTTTTAGAAAATTAAGTGAAGGCATTTATGGTATAAATAACGCAGCATGCAAAGGGATTAATTAATAAGTAAGACAATATTGTTTATATAATTATAAATATCTTTAAACTCTTTATTAGCTTCCTCTTTTGTACCATTAATAAAGAATGTTAATTCAAAACTTGGTATTTTGGAGCATTACTGCATAAACATACAGTTATATAAATATTCATGGTCCAAAAAACTAAGTTTTAAGTCCTTATACATTATTGTTTACATAAATTTACCAGTAGAAATGATGAATAATATCTGTGAAGGCCAACCACCTCATGGACTTGATATAAAAATTGATATAATAGTTATGTTCATGCGAAATTTGAGTACGTCAGATGGTTTGATTAATGGCACACGACTAAGAATTAATAAATTATTTAAACTATAATGTAGAACAAAAAATAGTAACTAGAGAAAAAATTGGAGACAAAGATTTCATTCTAAAAATAATATTAAACACTAAAAATATCTCTCCACTACATTTTATTGTATATCAGAAGCAATTACTTATAGTTTTGCTTCTGCTGTGATTATCTATTTCCTGACTTAAAAGTGGGTAAGGAGAGTTCTGTCACCCAGTAATCGGAGGCCTCCTATCCCTCTTCCCTTCCTTCTCCCAAGTGCTAAGTGCCCTCAGTAGTGCCCTTCATAGGAGCCGGACGTAAAGCACTATAATATAAAAAAAAAAAAATTATAAGTATTTTCTGGTGTTCAATTGATAGTTCTCCCCATAAAACGCGAAAACTGCGCGAATCCCCCTTTTTCAGCAGAAGAAATCCAAGGAGGTCCGAGGGACAAAAGTGACGTATAAGAACGATATTTGTCAACGCTGCATTGGCACCCCTCTTATTTTCATGTGCAGAAGCAGTGTTACAGTATCATCAGTTTAAGAATCATGATTGATTAAGTCTATTGCAACTGCAGTACCTTTAAACATTTTGTATTTCATTACTTCATATGTTTTACAAACTTCGAAGAATGTTGCACTCTTTATTAATTTAACATAGGTTGAAAAGCCGTTGATGATCCTTTAGGTATACTATGCCTAATGTATACATTGCAATATTTTATGTTACATTTGCCTTTTCATCCAAATGATTAGTTTATTGTTAAAAATGTAATTATCTGAAATTTTTACATACTTCATCGTTTATATACTAACAATATGCAAGTACAGTTTTGTGTTAGTCTTAACATTGTGCTAGTAGGGCATAAAGCGTATCTCATTTGTACTTGAGGATATTTTAGTATGGCGATGTGGGGTAATAGGTTTATGGGGTTTCTGTATTGAGGTTAAGGGGTTAAAAAATTACATGATTTCGGTGGCATAGAACAACAATCAAGGTACAATGATTACGATTATTACGGTTGAAAAACCTTTAGAGATTTATGGTTAAGGGGTTACAGGGTTATGGGTATATGGGATTTTGAAATTAAGATCTGGGGGTTAAGAAGTTACAGAAGTAAAGAAAGATATTAAAAAAAAAATATCACTATTATAGCGTTAAAAAGCTTAGGGAGCTTTACATTGACGGCGTCATGGAGTTTTTAATCTTACAAGGTTAATAGGTAACGTATTATTTTGTTATAAGTTTTGCGTCTAAATAGCTAAATTATAGCGATTATTGGGACATGACGAGTCGTATACGTGATATTGTAAGATCACTATCTAGTCATTAGGTTCGTTCATTAATAGAGTTATAGGGTTATAAAGTATAAAAAAAACTACTGAAATTAAAAAAAATCCTTTCTGATCCACACCTTTAAGCACAAACCTAATATTTAAAGTTGCTTTAATTCTTTGGCAGAGCAAGGAGACACTCGACGTAGAATACACCATGTTTATCTACCCTTATTACACATTTTTAAATATTATTTTTGATTATACTGTCATACCTCCGGGTACACAAAAGTCCACTGATCAGGGCACTCAACACTTAGAAAAGAGACAAGAAAAGGGGACGGGAGACCTCCCACTACATGCTGGAAGGGTGAGGGTAAATAGAAAATTTTGCTGGGAGAGGGTCACCATCCTTTTCACAAAGAGAATTGTGCAGTAAAACAATACATGTGAAAGCTCAGAGTTAATTACTCAAAAAAGTCGCACTGGCCAGAAATCAAACCGCAGTCTTCAGCGTGCCATCTCACAACCTAGCACACTTCGCCACCGTAGTCGTATGTGTGTCCATGTGCGCGTGCGCTAGTGTGTGTGTATGTGTTAATAAACTGCTTGACTGGTATTTCATGCCGACAATTATATGTGTGGTAGGGTAGTTAGGCGGACAAATTGAGAGTTATGCGTTCGCATAATCCTACTATGTTATTAACATGTATCTTAAAAGCTCGTAACGTCTGCATAAGTCACTTTCACTAAACATAAACACACACACACGCACGCGCGTTTTTGAATTTTTTTCTTGTTTAAAAAATTTGAATTTTTTTCTTGTTTATGTATGATATGATTTTAATACATACAAAATAAATTCAAATAATACTTAATTATGCAATAATACAAATCACGGAAATATTGCATTATTAAAAAGATCAAGTTACAGAACCAGTCAAGTAATTTAATATGCAAACAATATGTATGGAAGCGGGGGTAATTATGCGGACAAATTAAGAGCTATGAGAAATTTCGCATAATTCTACCATGTTATCAATATTAACATGTATCTTGGAAGCACGTCAAGTCCGCGTAAGTCACTTTCAGCAAACACACACACGCACGCACACACACACACACACAGAGAGAGAGAGAGAGAGAGAGAGAGAGAGAGAGAGAGAGAGTCAATTATGTAGGGTATAGCCTTCTCCACCGCACATCACAGAATAAGGGAAAATTAGGTGTACTTTTTCATCAACCAATTTTATTTTTTAGTACACTGAAAATTAAAAGCAGCCAGTACAGTTAACATTTTTCCTTTCGGAAAATTCTTTCTAAGAAGCAAAAATTAAAAACAAACAGAAAAAGTACATGTCAGAAGATTTCTCAAGTAAAAAAGAGAATCGTGTACTTCTTTATCTGTTATCTTGCTCTCTGCCCAAGCTTCGGATCTAGACTAATTAGCATCTCCGGAGAAGCCCCGTGTTCCGGGACTACTCCTCACCGGTAAGGCCAGTGATCTATGCCCGGTGCTTGGCGTCGAATCCACCAATCCTACCCATAGTCTTAACACTGTTTCGCATTCATCCAGGTCCAAGGACTCCTGGGGTAGAGAAAGAACTCTTGAATCAATCTGGAACGAAAATTCGACAAAAAAACTTGCCTTAAAACAGCCAGGATTTCATGGAAACTTTTTCCGATAAAAACAGTTTTTGAAAAAATCTGCACTTACTGGGAATCGAACCCACGACCCCAAGAATGGCATTGATCAGTGACAAGCACGCTTACCACTGAGGCTACACTACTTTTATATTAACTTATTATGAATAAAAAATATGATTTTGTACTTAAAAATTGTAGTAACCAATGAAATCAGCAAATAATATCTGGGCATAATCATCATTGTTAACAATTAAACAAAATTTGATGTATTAATATTGATTTATGTAGGTTTAGTAAGTATATTAGATTACATGGAATTAAAATGTTACATATAAAACTATTTGATATTAAGTGGAAGTAGTTGAGGGATAGTGGGCAAAGCCCTTGAAGTACACGTGTACGAAATATGTAGTGATTTTAGTGGGCTTGATCATCAGCCTCTAACAACAAACAATATCACCCCATAACTTACCACAAATGGACACCACCCCTTAAATTGAGAAAGGATTGGTTTTTTTCTCATCATTTATAATTGAGTTTAATTTTTCAATTACCCTACGTACTCCTCGAAATGATTGAATAAATTGAAAAAAATGAAAAAATAGTGGAACTTTTCCTGTATGTTCATTGAGTTAAAATTTTTAAATTGACCCTCACAACCTGTCATCAATCCCCTGCAAAATTTGCAAATCTTTTTACACGCCGTCCACAATTTATTGTGTTAATATATGTCACGCTTCTTACATTCGCCTACCAAATAAGAAATAATTTGTTTTACTTCTTTCTTATTTTGATAAAGTAAGATTTTCTTAACCCTCTTTTCCGTTGCCCTACTAATATCCTTACAACATTTTTCATGAATCGTGTTACGCATTTGGGTGCTATAGATGCTTATAAAAAATAATAATTAGATGTTTTATATGCGTTTGTAGCTGTTTTACTTATTTAAATAAACTTTTTTAAACACTATTTTTATTTCTATACATAAGTTTTTTCGCAAAAATTGACACTATTTTAGGAGTATTGCTATAAGCGCCATAGTGTTTTTTTTTTTTTTTGTAACAAGAAGGTAGACATATTATAATACAAGTCAATATTTACGTCTTTTCCTGACACGCAATAGTAGTGCTGTATCACACAAGTGCAATAAATGCACTGATAAATGCCATTTTTTTAGATGTATCTCTATTTTTTACAAGTTTACAGAATTTACTGATATTTTTTTTTGCGGCTCATTTAAATTAACAATAAGCTATCTAGTCACTTTAATGAAAAAACGTACTTATTCGTAGAAAGCCCTTGTGGAGTTAAAATAGTTGTAGCGTCACAAATGTAGCTTAAAATTTCATCTTGATAATGAAAAATTTTCTCTAATTAACTTCTGTGGTGGAAAAGTATTCTAAAAAGCGAAGAGAATATTTTAATTTTTTTAAATTTTTTCAACATATTTTTTTTAAATATTAAAATAAGTGAAAAAATGGATGACTTGTCTTCGAACAGTTACTAGCTGCAGAAGCAACTGGTGGATACACATCGTACTGAGACAAAAACCAAGGGCCAGCTCCTTGTTTCAAGATAGTAGTTCTCTTATCAAGTCTTTTGACAAGTGCATCGTGAGCCATTTGTGCACTCTCTCTCACCCTGTAATCTTTGTGAATGTCTGTGAATACTATTCTCAAAACTTGGTGAGTCTTTCTTGTACTTCAATCAATAACAGGAGCATACCTTGTACTTGATCATAGAATCTTTTTTTCTTATTTTCTTGGGTACCAGCTGAAAGGCGGGATCTGCACTTCTAACCTCGATATTTTATGTAATCTATAAAACAAGCAGTATAGGAATGACCCATCCTTGGCAGCTGCAAAGCCAACAAAACTTGAGGCAACGGTCCCAAGCAATCCAGCACTGCGGTTACTGTTCGAAGGCCGGAGACAACGTATAATAGACAAATGACACGTGCACATCAAAAATACAAAAGATCAAGGTCCTACAGACAGAACGATTATGAATAATGACCTGGTACTATTTAGGCAACTACGGAACAATCTTGCGTCGGTAATCATCAAAAAAGACAGATCTTTCTTATACTCCTCGTCAAAAATACCGTTATTATTTTGGTGGCTCTTCTTTAAGCTCTGCAGGTGCTGCTACCTCAAAGGCAGTTATCGTAAAGTGATGGTTGTAATCTTGACCTAGGTGTATCCTGGTAAGTAGAAAATATTAATAAGAACAAGTAAATAGTTCTTCCTTTTTACAATAAATTTTCTCCAATACTTAAAAAAATTTTTCACAAAAATAAAACTACAGTAATTTTTAAATGCACAGATAAGTTTTATAAATTCATAAAATTAGGCAAGGACCAGGTTAATGTCAGCGAGAAAAGTAATATTCAAGTAATGGTGAGGCTTGTTATGTGGGGCAGTCTTCCAGATGTCTTAAAGTAAGAGTTAATGAACATAGAAGTGATTGCAAATACCTAACAGACAAATTGGCACTAGTAGAATATATGAAAGAAACATCGCAATCCTTTGATTTTGATAATGTTAAAATTTTGGACGTTGAGAATAATAGATTCAAAAGATTATTCTCAGAAATGTTACACACACAGATTAATAATAATAATGTTAATAGAATGTTCGATACTTATAATTTAAAAAATTGTTATAAACTTTTCATTGATAATAATTTAAAATTATTGACTTATGCTTGTACTTCTCGCGTTTAGTATCTCGATATCTTAGTAGCCACACTTATTGACTTATAGATAGGGACAGCATTTGTATTAATTATCACAATGTATATTTACATTTTAATACATAGACAATTTAAGCTATATAAGCGCTTGCGAATTTTACATATTTGTATTCGCAATAATAACATCTAGCGCGTTGCCTGACGCGACCCGTTTGAGCGGTCAATTGTAAGTTTTAATTTAGCACCAAAGTGAAATTTTATTGTATATTTTATTAATACTAATAGTTAATTGTAATTCTTGTGTGGATTCTATTTGAACCTGATGAGGGCCTTGAAACTTGTTTCTGTACGGGCCGAAACGTCGTTCAATAATAAACAGAAGTTAGCAGTGTAACCATTTGCGTTCACTGATTATTTAATAATTTATCCACTGCTATTAGAGTACGCCTAATGCTCAATTATGTTATTCTCAATATTACTTGATTTGCGAAAAATAAAACTATGAATAAATTTATACAACCATCCTTGTACGAAAAAATTCTATATAGATTAACTTTGTATGGATGACCTCAAGCTTATGTGGGCCTGACCACTGAAAGCCCGAATAAAATGATGACAACATGGTTGCACTCTGAACAATTAAAGAGGCAAAAGCGTAAAAAATGTGTATTTTTTTCCAAGGTACTACATAACAATAATAAGCGTTACTCAGTATATATTATAGTACATTTACATAAAAAATTCACATATTCGAAAACTTTACCTTGCATTGCTTATCAAGCCTTAAAATATCTAAACAAACTCCAACTCTTATTTTTTTGGTGGTATTAATTGAATTGCTAGAGATGAAAATTTTAAATATTTTGTAACACCAATCCTCTACAACAAAATTTTAAGTATAAACGTACGGAAACATAACTTCATTTTTTGTTGCACATGTATAGAGGAAGTAGAGTTGACAATTAGCTTTTTTAACGATATGTATTTGAACATAAGCCATTAATCTTTTCGAATATATCATGCATTTCCTAATTTTCAGTGTAAAACGCTCACAACAGCCATTGTAATATTAAGACAATGAACTTTGCGTAAGGCTTCGAACTACGAAATACTCGGTTTACATGTGTAATCCACCTACAAAAACGATTTTATTGTTTAGGAACTTTACCATAGTGCTGTAGGGTAAGAAAAAAAAACTGAGGTCTAGGCTTTGAGATCCCTAGCAGATATGACACTTAATATTTGTCAGTTACTGGATTTGATGTTATAGAAATTGAAACTTGTAACGTTGTACCCGGTCAGCTTAGTACAATGCTACGTGAATACAACTGTGCTGCTCCAGCCTCTTTGATGCGACCGTCGTACCCTGGCGTCGCAACCCAAAGTGCCCCGTACAGCAGTTAATACTTTTTTTAACTCTGATCAAATAACTGCCGGTGACTCACCTACAAAGAGCCACTATGATTTTCCTCAAGGAACCACTATAATTTCCTCCGAGAAATCACTACTCGTGAACCCCGTTGCCACTAACCACGAACCCGCAGCCACTGTCCGCTTTGCTTGAGGAAGGCACGAAGTGCGCCTCTAGATCCGAGTTTCCGCTAGCCGTGCGTCGTGTATAGACACTAACACCCGGCCCCAGGAAGCCACCACCCTGAAGTGAGGAACACGGAAACACGTCGTGTTCACTATATCGCGTACCCTATGCACAATACAGCCACTGCTTTATAACCAGCCAAAACATACTCACTGGTGTTCACTTGACCTTCGGCTTAAAGGGACTCCTGGATGTCGGCTCCGGCCCCTAGTCTACTCTCAGCCTTCAGCCTCCCGATCACACCTAGCCACCCAAAACCCTGAAGCTATCTTCTCGGTCAACTAGACCACGGGAGATAGCGTACTCGCGAGCCACACAAAAAGCTTCAATACTGCTACGAATCTCTCGTTTAATTGAGCCGAAGCTAACGAAATACAACGAAAAACCTGACTCCTGTAACTAGCCACTTTTCCTCGCTCGAGATCTCGGAACAGTCCTTACCAACAATTCTTGATCGATCGCCCACCGTCGATCAACGATTGCTATTTGGCTAACTAAGCACCAGCGCCCTTTTTTATTTATTTAATCATCCCTTCACCCCTGTTAGCATAATAGTTTGACCGGAAAATCGTAACGGCGCCTCTACCGGTTTGGTCCACACGTTTCAGACCGTTTCACTCCCTCAAGAGTGAAGGTGATGTCACTAGCAACATACCCGCCACCGATCAACAAGCCACACCTCCCATACCTGAGTCACGTCAGCGCCTCTCACCGAGCGCGCACGCACGAATTTTGGCCTGAAAGGTATTACCAGATTGCGCCGAGCACACACACAAGCACGTAAACATAAATCTTAAGGATTTACTACAGCCAGGCACTTGCACACGTGTGCTCGACGCTGCGACTCTGTCGGAAACTTGTTAAAATTATTTTTTCTTAGCTTTTCTTCCTTTCCTTTTGAGATATAAGTGTTCTCTCTATTATTTGAAGGTTATGTGGCCATAAAATTATTGTGAACTAATTTTTGCTGGCTCATCATGATACAGTTAACGTTCTACAATTTTTTACTTTTCATACATGACAATATAGCCAAAGTAAACAAAAATTCTAACGTTACGGTGTGTTTCGACCAATCTCTTTATTTGAGCACCTCGATTTTTGTTATCTTTTTAAAACTTCTAAAAATTATTATTATTATTGTTTTTTGTTTTTTAGCAGAAATTCTCCAAAGATTATGTCGTCACGAGAATGTTTAAAAATAATTTATGCACTTTTTTACTTAATTTTTGAACATGTCATGTATTTTTTAATGCTTAATCCCAATGTTAAAAATTATTGCTAAAGTAGAAAAAGTACGAGATTACGTATTTTTTATTATCGACCACCTCTATATTTTAGGGCATTGACGATTTTTTATACTTTTAAAAAGTCGAAAACAATTTTTATTTTTCACCTATTTTACTTTCCCTCCAAAATACAACTTGTTGTTACTGTGTTTCGATGGTGAAGTTGTCATTTTTATTTTTAAATACATCGTACACATTTACTGTTATACTTCAAACGTGCATTATTTAATAATTTTTTAACATTGATTTTTTT
>NW_019379512.1:877509-925331 GCF_000648655.2 Copidosoma floridanum | reverse complement strand
GTGCTCGTCGCGGTTAGTAACGGTGCATGGGAGTGTTCCCGGTCAGGGTAGACAGCGGATCTCCGCGTCCCGGGTTTGCTGGAGGAGGGATGTGTTTCCCCGCGCGTCAGCACCTTTTATAGCCGACTTGCAGATAATTCGCCGCCGTAATTTGTGCTATCTCTCTGCATACTATCGATTATACATATTTGCCGATAATCCTTGCGCATATCTTATTTAGCTTCTTGCGCGTGCTTGACGGCGCCCATTATATGCTTCAAGCCGACTCTTCAAATTTCGACTTGGCAAATTTAATGGATTTTTATCAATTATTTTCAGTAGAAGTTAAATAAATAATAGGAATAAGAACTGTATGTTATAAATTTCTAGGTGATAAAGAATGCCCCCTTGCAGTTCGTCATTAAAGCCTTGTAAATAAGTGGTTAAATTTTACAAGATTTCTGCAACAATAATATTTTATTTAGAACCATACAAATTTTCTTAGGTTATAATTTATAAAAATTTTCTTTTGCCTCAGAAAAAAAAAACAAAAGTACAATACTATTGTAAACAACAAAATTTTATCATTTATGGTCATTATTTGCAGTATCACAATTAAGAAATAGTTTTTGTTTTAACTACGTTAAATTTTAATTTTTAAAATAATTGTAAAAACACAGAATGAAAATGTAAAAATATTTATTATTTTATGAAAATAATAAACATTTAGTGTATGCTTGAAAATATTTAATCTTAAGTCAAATTTTCATTGAAATAGAGCAATTTTAACAACACGCAATAAACATACAGACTTTTAAAGTAATAAGATTTAGTTTTTTCTTAAAATAAGAACTGTAACTTATTGTACGTGGATAAAGGGGCACTTTACAACAATTTGGCGCTTGACATGGAACTATCTCAAAAGAACTCGCTGCTACTGATGCTGCAGAAAGGAGCCCACGAGCCACCGAGTCTAGTGGGTGTCAACATAAAAATGACGAAAAGGAAGAAAAAACGGAGGAAGATGACAGATAACCACTGACCTTAAAGAACTAAAGCAAATTTCATGCATAGAGCTCAAGATCAATTACCAGAGCTGCCTACCTATAGTGCTTGCGACCATGAACATTCAGAGGCTCCGTAAAATTGTTCAGAAAAACGGAGAGAGCTCATTGCAGAACAGATTCCGGAGATGCTTGCAGAGGCCATCATCTAGCCAACATTCTAACTTCACAGTTCTCTAATCGTCTTAATGCCTAAAAAAGACGGGACAATGCGCCTCTGCGTGGATCATTGACAAATTACTGAAGATACGTCACTCTGTATTTCTTACACACACCATGTCGGAGAAACGATTTGCTCGGCTATCTGCTTTGCTAAGCTCCATTTGAAAAGTGGCTATTCGCAGATTGATATGGCACCTGACCTTATTCAGTACGCTGTCAATATTTAAACATCCTCGCTCAGGCTACAATATGAAGTATATATATAAACAATATATGCAATAACATATTAGTAAGAACACATGAAGTATTCAAAAATAGAAAAATGCACGATATTCGGTTGAAAAAGAATTTAGTAGCTTTAGAAGTGTAATACGCTATTATACATGGATCATTTTACAAGAACTGCAATGCTTTCACGCCCTAATTGAGATTTCTTTAATTCAATGTTTAGAATTTTTTAAACTAATATTTCTAAACTACGGGAGATCCAAACTATTTGACTCTACGACCATTTAAAAAAAACCAATGTTTATTTAAATGCAATTTTTTTTAAATTTTAAAAGAGCCTTACAGTTATGCTTCACCTGTGATAACCGTAGTAATACTTTTTTTTACAATTGTGAAGCCCCAAGTCAATAAAACTTTATTCATCACATCTGCTTTTCAGACCTTTTCACATACTTTGTTCTCGTACATTCTATAATACGAAACGATTAATTCCAAGCATCTAAAAATTAATCACTTAGACAAATTGAATTATTCGTGGCACGCGATTTAAGTGTCAAAAGTAGGGTTTACAAATAAAACGTTCTGTGCTAGAAAACAAATTTTTTTAGGTTCCTAACTATCAGAAAAGGTGTTTAACACTTCAAACTTTTAGATAGTACATCGTAAAAAAATTGAAAAATCAACGTCTAGGCACCAGAAGCCGAAAAAATAAGATTTTTGAATGCTTCACGTTACGGTAACGACCTTGTGCCCTATTTTTCCGATCTTACGGCAAAGTAAAAAGTTTTTTTTTTGACAAAATCTCGAAAACATCTTTGGTAAAAATTGGCTTAAGCTATTTAAAAAAATTTCTGAGTCGTAATAATCCAATCCATCGTTTTTAAACATAGGCTTCATGAAGTACCGCAGTTTTTGTGAAATGACCCATGTATAAAACCAGGCCTTAGAATACAAAACAAATCAAAGCAGTACAATATAAATTTTGTATTCATGCACAAAATGTTATTGACTGTGAATTTAACAAACTCTGCAATATTAAGTCATATTTAGATTTGAGTGAGTTGAAAAATTATATCTTGAACTGAGCCTTGAAATATTGTAAACGTAGCTAGGAAGTAAACGTTGTCTGTCATAATGTTAGCAAATATAGACACTTTTTCTTCTCTTAATTAATTGGAAATATAAAGCTTTTCTTTGTATAACTCAGAAGATTTAATATTCAATTTGAGAGGTTTACTATGTTTTGTTCGCAAATATTTATCATGTGTATACAAGTGTTCAAATTTATCATCAAGTTTCTGTTGTGATTTATTAATTAAATGAGAGTTAATTTGGTAAGCAAATCGAACAAGAGCTAAAATACAACAAATTCCATCTATATTTTAAAGTTCATAAAGGCATCTCTGCAATCTTCCAGACAATATACGCATGTATCAATGGTAATCATTGACATCAGTAATTAAAATTTTTTTTGGAACCAAATAATACTGTTGTCCAGTTTCTTTCTAGAAAGAATCGTTTGTGAAGAGAACTTCTAGAAAGACATACAAAACTATGACTATTAGTATTTTTAGGAAAAAAATCTTTAAACTTGCATCACAAACATGTTATTTGAATAGAAATTGACTTGCGTTAAAAATTAAAAAAATATGGTTCGAAACTGATAAGTAGAGT
The DNA here is from genome assembly GCF_000648655.2 of Copidosoma floridanum. The sequence continues at coordinate 922,224 of NW_019379512.1, read as the reverse complement.
AGTTAAGAATCTTCAGCATCTGACAATAAGAAAATTTCTCAAATGTAGAAGGAATAGAGTTTGCGGAGTTAGTAGTAAGATTAAAAGCAATGGTGTTAAAAGTAGCCACCTCATAATTTTACAGGGTCAGATGATACATGAGATGACCATAAAAATTTTCGATGTATCAATAAAAGAAAATTTCAAATCAGTACAAAACCATTGTAGTAGGTCAGCAGCAGCTTGAAATTCGTATGACTTTCAAAATGATACTGATTTGAATAAGGTTAAGATCTTAGATCAAGATAAGAAAAGATTCAGGGGAAAATTCTCTAAAGTTATTAAGATAACAATTCATGATAATAATGTAAATAGACTGTCGGGCACAAATAATTTAAACAGTGTATACAAGGTATTTTATATTATGCCAAAGGTAAATTTAGGTAGTTTTAGCAAGTTTTTAAGTCCATATACCTACACCTACAATATTTTGTACATAAATACAACATTTGTATTATTCTCTTTCGATTCGTTTTCTACATCCCCACTGTGTACCTATCATAGCGTACTACAACTCTATGGCTACTACATAGTTAGTGTGTGAACTTGTATATTAATTATAGCGTATTACACCTCTATAACTACTATGTACTTTGCATTTCAAATTGTGTACCATACAGTTATGCATTTATTTTTGGTATATTTCTTTACTTTATTTGGTGCTTTGCAAGATATGTCCTATTCAAGTTATGTTTGCACAATGCGTGCTTTGCTATAATGTGTCATCTTAATACTTGCATTGATAATTTTTTGTTTCTTCATACTTTACGTATTTTAATTTATATGTTTTGATGTATGTTTTTACAGTAGTGCAAGTATATGTTAAATACAAGTATTCTAGCCCTGAAAAGGACATTTACAGAATGTCCAGAAATATTGGTATTGACTACAAGCACATCTTAAGTGGCACCGCCAATGCTGGAACTTAGCATCAATTTTTGCAGCATGAAAGCATTAGATCTTATAGGAATAATTTTATTTTAAATAACTACAATCCTTTTTTTCATGTCGTAGTTTATGGAACCAGTACTTCTTACACGAGATTGAAACAATTTATTGGAAAAAAATCATTCAAGAGAAATCAAGTCGGCAGAAAAACAAGAAAATAAGGATCATGGGGCTTTCCACGTAAACAGCACGTATCGACTACATCTATATACATGACATATTTGATAAGTTGAACAACCTTGCCAGGCTTGTATGTGATTAATTTTGACTATGTAACCAAAAGAATGTAGTAACTACTCCAAAATAATTTGAATTCGATAAAGTATATTAATGTCGTGTAAGAAGTACTGATTTTATAAATCACTACATAAAAACAGAATTGTAATCAATTAGAATAGTCCCATTCTCATAAGATCCAATGCTTACATCCTGGCAAAATTGGTACTGAGCTCTGGCATTGGCAGCACTTCTTGAGATGTGCTTATAGTTAATATTTAATTTACATCGGATATAGTTATGCTCTAAATATCAAACTGTGCTTGTGCTTATTTCATTTTATGATGAAAGAGCAAGCAATGCAGAAGACATAGACTTATACATCAAATTACGAAAAAAAATATGTGATGATTGCTTTCAAAATCCTTTTATCAATTCGTGAGCACATTATCCAACAATGGATGATGTTTTTTTTGTTTTTTTATTATACTGCTATTCTGACGAGCAGTGTATATAATAGCTTTGCATTGCTGTGTTACTCTGCATGTATGTGCTATTGTCATTGGCACATTAAAAAGCCGCCTCAGATTTTATTGTGATATCAATCATTCATGCTGCAATGAAAGCTTCTTATTTCACATGGCTTTGAAACCATCGGACCAAAACTGAAAAAACGTAATACAAAAATTATTTTCCTAGAGGTACGAGCCAAACTGTTAAGGCCAAATCTCAAATTCATGAGCATGTATTACCAAGCCTCCAAGTGATGACATATTTTGAAATAGTAATGAAATTGGTATGTGCAACAAATTTTCACTGGATTGTATAAAATCTATACAATCTCTAGAAAATAGCCATGAAAAAACTCTTATTAGATAACAGGTGACAAAAAAGAAGTAGTAACACGACGTCTTTCGCGTGCACCTTTACCTGCCACTCATCTTTGACTTTCCAACGCGTGCCATTTCCTACTAATGTTTGAAGAAATAAAGCAGCATCATTAGGACTGTTAAAAGTGTTTTTTGACTTCCAACTTATTGTTTTCGAAAAACTTTTTTTACAAATGTTTATTGCAAGACTAAACACTCATTAAATATTATTCAACAGTCGTTTTTCGTGTGAAACTTTTGATACTCTTTCAAACAGTGCGTATCATGCTTTGCTACGTACTCTCGATTGTAAGATGTAAGCGTTCTCAAATAATTGATTTTGTCTAACATCGAAATAAAACAAAAAAATTATTGCTTTTTCAATAATAATCAAAGCTAGTTACAAAAATAAGGGCATGTTAAAATGCCTATGTAAGTCATAATGTTACTGGAATAGTCAAAATTTAACAACAAGTACGGAAATCATTATTTACATAAACAACTTACGTTATTAAAATAGAAATATTTTTACAATAAAAATGGGCAGAAAAAAGATTAAAGTCATAACACACTAACTTAATGAAAGCTTACTTTGACACTAACAACTACGGTCTGTATAACGTTGCTGAATAATTTTTTTGGACGAAAGAGCATATTTTTGAGGGCATATTACATTCAGATGTTTTAAACAATGAATTTTGGAAAATACTATTCACGCCAGAATACATTGTAAAATAGGTAACATTTTTTCTTGCTTTTTTATAATATCTATATCTACCAAATCCTATCCAAAAATTAAATTAATTATTTCAATAAACTAAAAAGTTAATATATAAAATGTGCACCTTAGATAGAGCGTCCACAATCAGTTTAGGCCGGTTGTTACAGGTACTGTACGTGCTTAAAACACTTTCACAATCCCAATTCGTATCATAACTGTTAGCAACTACTTTTTCAAAATGTTCATTTCTAGAATTCGTAATAGATGCGGGAAATTCATTGTTCGTTATTTTTACTTGGTTTTTAATCAAACTAGTTATATGGTCAACCTAAAAAATAATAAAAATACAATATTATCTATTGGCGCATAAAGTATTAATAACATTCAAAATAAGTAATAGATTCATTTGTTTGAATAACATTTTTAAATAACATTAAATAACATCCTTTAATACCACTATAGATTTTTGCAACAACTTAAACAATCGACTGTTGACACAAAATCAGTTTAGGAGTTTTGCATGATAAAATTTATTTGAGTTAATAAAACTTGAATATAACCTCACCCGCGCAAGAGAAGTAATTTTGAGTAGCCGTACAAACAGTACAGGAGGTAGAAAGACATATTGGAATAAGCATAATTTAAATACAAACTAGCGTTGCAAAATTGTGAATTTATCCAGGTACAACGGTTGATAGAATTGTAGAACTACTACATTGAAAAACGCTGCAGAAACAAAATACAAGTCGTATTTAACAAAATACTAGTAGTTAACTTACAAATTCTTGTCTGAAATTGTACCATTGTTATACAACTAAAAATTTAACACAAACGTTCAATGGAAAGGGCAGAGTATATACATGTATTTATTTGAACATTACAATACATTCACATACATAACATTATACAAGTGAGTTTTAACATGTTTATTGAAAGGCTGCATAACAAAGTTGACCATTGGCAATTAAAAGTCATACAGATTGACATAGAGATGGTAAAGTAATTTTTTCATCACACGAAAAAAAAAACCAGGTGTGGGTCTCGGGATCCCCGACTGACGTAAAACATCAAAGAATTTATTATTGATATCGGTAATATTTAATTGTCTACGATGAAAGTGATTCCTGTTCTTGTGTGCATACAAAGAAAAAACTAATCCATAAGACAAGTTAGATTCACAGACTAAAAAAAAACAGGTGTGGGTCTCGGGATCTCTGACAGATATGAAACATTAAAGAATATGTTATTGAACTTGAGAGTATTTCATTGTCTATGGTCTATGAGAAGAAAAGTAGCTTTCGTCAGATAAGTGCCATCGTCTGGAGCAATGGCGCTTATCTAGTGAATCTTATTTTTTCTACCAAGCACACACCAACTTCTTAAAAATGTGCGAGGTAGGACAAGTGTCTATTTTTTGACTCTTAATAATCTTCATTCCATATTTTTATATTTGAAAGACAGTTTATTCATAAATATGTATTTTTATCCGTGAACATTAGAGATGAGGAAAAAGCAAATTGTGTTAAATATTTTTGTTCATAAACACATTTACAATGAGAACGAGAAAGAACAATAATACACAGTAAAGAGTATCTATACTATCTATCTACGCACAGGTACATACATGAGTTTAACAAATGTTCATGTGTATTACTTTCTTTGCCTTTTTGTCTCTTTTCGGATACTTGTGCATAGTTGCGCTTATGTGCAAATTTCATTGGCTCTTTACTAAAGACAGGTTAAGATGGAGTTAGAATAAACACAGCTGGAAGACCCAGGGAAAACTTTGCATTATGTTTAAGTATTAATATTTTAAAATAATCTTGTTAACAAAGAAGGAATTTTTTACAAATAATGGAGAAATTATACTGATTTTAATATTTATCTATAAATTTTTCAAGCATAAAGTATTGAAAAAAGCAATGAAAAAGGCCTACCTGTGTGAGTACAATAGAGACAGAGAGAGAGAAAAAGAGAAAGAGAGAGAGCGTAATATCAGACGATTAATGGCTCTTTTTATCTTACTCATGCTGGTACTACGAAAATGCCTTTTTCGTTTTTTTCTCAATATTTTGCGCTTGTTGAAACAAGACTTGAAGTGCTGAGTGCTAGCAACTTTTTTGCACTTCACGCTAGTAATTTCAATTTTTCTGTACATCAATCCGTTAAAATATATAAGCAAAACGAACTGTAAAATACAATTTTACAGAATTTTGACATCATTGGACCACTCAAAAATAATCATAACTATTTCTTTTGAAATTCTCGGGNAAGCAAAATTGGCTAAAAATAACAATTTTTATGGGGTTCCTAAAAAGGAACTGCATGATCGCGGCGCACAAATATAGAAGGGTTGGACTATGTACACAAATAACCTTAATTATTTCTTTTTTCGACTACATGTTAAAAAAAACGATTAAAAAAAAAGTTTATTTATGAATCTTTATTTTTTTCAGTGAATATTATAGGTTACAAAAAAGCACATCAAAAATTATGTTTATTTTTGTTTATTCATGAACACAGAAACAAAGAGAACGATAAAAAACAACAATACACGGAAAAAAAAAAACCAAACTACCCACCTACACAGAGGTTTAACAGTACGTTTGTGTGTATTACTTTCTCTGTCTCTCTCCTCTCTGTCTCTTTTCCGATATCTGTGCGTAATTGTGCACGTGCGCGAGCTTCGTTATCTTTTTACTGAAAACGGGTTAACATGCAGGAGTTTGAGAGAACAAAATTAAAAGATCCCGAAAAAACTTTGAGTAATGGTCAATTTTTTATATTTTAAAATAACCCTGTTCACCAAGAAGCAATTTTCAAAAAATGATAAAAAATAATACTACTTCTAAAATTGTTTTCTCCAAGAGCAAAATATTGACAAAAGCAATGAAAAAGGCCTATAGGTATACTTCTATTAGTAAAATAGAGAGAAAGAGTAAGTGAGTGAGTAAAAACGAGTTTATTGTGCCATGATCGAATTGACCGTATGGCAACAAAGTTTGACAAAATTTTAAATTACAAGAGGTAATATATAATATAAGTAGAGTTTTTTGCACTGTGAATGAACTTATTTGCTCGGGCGCAGTTTGTAGAAAAATAGTATAAATTGGACTTATACATAAATTTTTGCGCAGATATTTTAAGTACAGGTAAATATATTACACAGCGCTTAGTGAAAGACAATAGTACTTATGGCACAAAAAAAAACACAGGTAAGATGCGATTTACTGCTTAGTTTAATGCAATAAGAAAGTAGTGCAATGCCTATCTAAAAGACTCAGAGGTGCGACTCCCTCTCATAGCATCCGGAATCTCTCCTCAGAACTTTAGGGCACTAATCTTAAATGATCACTCATATGTAACCGTCCGAGCAAAGGGTACGTGGAACCCGACCCCTGCCCACCTCAAAGACCGCCTGAAACCATCGTCACTTAAAAAAAAAATCAGCAAGATACTGTGGTTTATTTGTAGCCAATATCCGATATAATGCCCATCCTAAGGTGAGCATTCTGCACAATTTGATAGTCAGCCAGTTGAGTCCACTGTACAGGGGTTTTATCTCAGTATCGCGTCTGACCCCAAAGACAAATCGGACAGCCGTATTTGACAGTCTATGCAGCTTGACATGAAGGTAACTAGAAAGATCAAAGTAAGCTTTGGACGCATGATCAATGCACGGCAACATCAGCGAAGTGACAAGAGTCCTCCTTATTTTTCAAGGTAAGAAACCACCCCTGTAGCGCAGCCTATGAAGCGCGCCATGGACCGAAGAGCAAACACGAGAGACCTGCGCGTATCCTGTTGAGTGCTCACTAAGGATAATACCCAGGCTTTTAATTGATGCAACGAAGGGTACAGGCTGGTCCCGAATTAACACTGGAGGCAAGAGCGATCGGTCAAGGCGCATGTGTTGTTGCGTTGTACTAAATGTGATCGCCTTAGTCTTTAACAGATTCAGGGAGAGCCCGTGACAATCTGCCCAATGAACAGTCGATGCTATGTCCTCATTTAATCTTTCTATAGCGGCAGCCAAGTTAGCGGGGGTACATCGGATATAAATTTGCACATCATCTGCGAAGAGCATAGCCTGGCAAAATGAGACGCACGACAGGATCGAGTTCACAAATACAAGAAACAATATGGGGCCAGGCGATGGCCCCTGAAGAACCCCAGAAGTCTCTCGACGCAGCTCAGTCTGCTCGTCATTTCCACTCGTGACCACCTGAGAACGCCCACTCAGATAGCTATGCAAAAACCTAACCAAATCCGCCGAAAAACCTGCATCACACAACGACCTTAGAAGCCTAAGGTGGTAAATCTTGTCGACTGCCTTTTCGAAGTCAAAAAAGACCAACACTGTGAGCATACCCTTGTCCGTACCCTCGCGAATATCATGAGTGACCCTTAATAGCGCCGTCTGAGTACTATAGCCTCTGCAAAAACCCGATAGATAAGGCGACCAAAGCGAGGCACTCTCCAAGTACGTATAAATTTAGACCGTTATTTAAAAATCAAATACCTTTGCAAAGTGAGCAACGTTCGCAATCGGGCGCGTATCAGTCGGAGCCATCGGGTTCTTAACCTTTGATAGGGGCACAATAGAGGAATACCTTCCACATATCTGGGTATTTATTTGATATAAGCGAGAGGTTGAACAGATGTACGATAAATGGGGCTATGATCGATGTAACGTTCTTGAAGTAATTCAAAGATAGACGATCATTACTTGAGCTCTTGGTCTTAGCTTCACAGTGTATGAATGCCCGGAGCAAATCCGCTGTGATAATAGGGCGAAAAGAAAAACCACGATCATGCGCTCTCCCAAAAATACCCTCGAGGTAATCCGAAGAGCAAGGTTCATACGCACATGCCACTGACAAGTAGTGATCTGCCTACTGTACTAGATAGAGGCAGGCGTCTAGTCAGTAAGCGCACGGAGAAAGAGACAGAGGTGAGCCAATCTGAGCCAAGCCGAGCCGAGTTTGACCGGAGATCGTGCCATCGTGCGGGTCGCTTTATCGCATCGGTTAAACCCCCAAGCACGCTAATAGATGTTTTACATTAAAATCTGTGTGACCATGTGATCATTGTTTGAACTAATTATAAGGAATTGGTCATAAAACCTCTATATCTGGAAAATGCATTTCTAAAGAGTCGGAATATAGGTCCCGTTACAACGTAGGGACCATAATCTGGACAGAGGCGATCATGGAGAAAATGAGGTAACAGCGAGTCTTCCAAAACTATAACATAGCAGACGGCAAGTATCAAGGAAAAAAAAAAAAAAAAAAAACGTAAATTATTTTTAATGATGGCAAGCCGCCTGATAACTAATGACGTCGTGTCATGTGTCTTTATGTTTACTTCTGATCTGTTTGATTTTAAAAAAGGGGCTGGCTTATTTTTGAATATTTTGATAATGAGACCTTTTCGTTGTTCATTTTTCAATTACGTGAGAATTCCCTGAAAGAAAATCCAGAAGATTCCCTAAAGTAAAACTCGTTCTGATAAGTTTTGAATGCATAAGATAAAAAACTGTATTTGAAGTAGGTAAACTGGTTCAGTAGACTTTATGCATACCTTCAAGTAGTATGAAAACTTTCTTACTAAGTTTTAAAAACTTTTAACTTTTATAATTTCAACGTCGTTATCAGCGTCATGTGGATTGTCGTCAATTAAATTATAACTTTTTCTTCTTATTACTGTAAGTATTTAGCTTATTTATCTATTAATTTTCACTACATTATATCTTTTACTAAAAACGGTTTGCCAAAGAGAAAGGCATATGAAGCGACATAAAAACTATTTATCTTTAGAGAAAAGTACTGTTAATGCTATAGTCATCGTAAATTAGTCTGATAATTGCATTCAATTGATGCCAGGCCAAAAAGATTATGTTTTTGTAAAAACAGATGAAAAAAATTTAGATGTAAAAGCTCTTGTTTTTAATAGTATACAAAAGTTGTAAGAGTTGTTTAATAATTAATTATCGAACCATAAGCAGTTACTTATTTGTAGACAGAGCAAATTAAAAATGAATTACAGTTGCTCCACAACGACGTGTCGCAATTAATATGATTGTTTGGATGGTACGGTATGAAATACACAGTTCACTAATTATTTTTTTTATATCATGTGCAAAGTGCCTTCGCATAACTAATGTTTTCGTTAGAGCAGACAGAACAGAAGAAGAAATAAATGAAAGTATGAAGTACAGGCAGTGAGTTAGAACTGAAATATATTTCTAACAAACATTAACATTCAAAGTTGTCAAATTATAAGAATTTTTAGGCAATAACTCAAGTATATCATTGCTGAAAAAAATTTCAGTCAGTAACAAAAAAAAATTTTTCATAAAAAATAAATAAAAAATTTAATTTGTCATTTTTTGGGAAATAATGGCTTCCCAATGCAAAATTTTGTTAAAGGTATTCGTTTGAAGAATATATAATAGGTAAAAATTACATTTCTTTTCTTACAAATATATGAAGCAAATTCGCTAAAACCGTTGTAATCGCTAACCGCGAAAACTACTGAACCGATTTTGCTGAAATTTTGTACACTGATTCATGATACTTCCTAGATGGTTTTAGTATAGTTTTTATCTTAAAAAATTGAATAACAATAGCAATAAATGAACTCAAAGTTTTGCAAAAATACGCTAGCTTTTCACTTTAGTTCAGTAAAATCCGGTAGGTGGCGTCGACATAAAATCAAGGCTACCTGCAACAGAATTAAATAAGTGTAGTTATAATAGGCCGAAGCGTCTCGATAACTGATGCAGTCATGCTTCGGCAGTTAAACGAGCTGCATAGACAATGGAGATTATAGTCCTGCAGCTGGATATCCCGGTTACGGACGACACTATTCTCTAAGGGGAAAGGGACCTACGTTTCCATTCACCCTGAATCTCGACGAGTGCGATCAAAAAAAAGTAATTCCAACCGATGACGTCTCCGGCATAATACCAGGAGACATATCTATCCAGAGCACAATCTGCACCAACTCTTCAGAATTGTGTGGCAGTCCCACCATCCCACCTAGTACAGTCAGAGAATTTTTGGCTACAAATGTAAGCCAGGGAAGACAGCTCTGAGGAGCACGGGCAGCCACAACGTCTACCTTCTTAGTCATCGCGTCCCTAACGCACTTACCCACATGTTCCCATCTAACGATGAGCGGTTGGTTATCCGGGGAACGACCCGAAGACGAGATATCCTTAAAAAGCAGCGTACATCCCTCCATAACAGTCTCCGTACATAGAGACTCCCAGGGTAAGAATCAAGCTACCCGTAGCCAGCTCTTCATCATCAGGAATAATAATCAAAAATAGCCTGGAAGTTTCACCACTGGAACTTTTTAGGGCCAATATAAGTATTTACGTTCCCTACTTAACCATCAATTTCATCGGTTCTTTTGAGGGGCAACCTAAGTGTAAACTACCTTACCAACAAATACATTATTACTACAATTTCCGGAAGCGATTCGTCGACTAAAAGACTATATTAACTAAAGACAGGCACTATAAAACCAAGTCAGCCATTCACTGGCAGACGTCACCTGCGAAGTTGTTTTTCGCAAGGCTGGAAAACCCGGTGACCGACGACCCTATATTACTCGATATTACCCTTTCAACTCTAAGCATTCAACCAGGAATCACTGATACTCTCCAAGGTGTGCGCTGGGCAAACCTATAACAGCTATGAAGGAAAAAAAACTGGAGCCAACGGGACAGCCTCCACTGGACAAGTATTACTAACCAATCTCCCATCTAAGATCACCAAAACAACTGAATCTGCAAATAAAAAAGGTGCTTTAGACACCAACGTCTTCGACGTTATACCAGAAGACGTTGGGAAAGAGCACTACAACTAGCTCCAAAGCTTCGGACTTTGTAATTTGGGTCTTCAACAGCAGGCCAGAGAAGATCACCCTGTGGTATCCAGGCAGTCACAATTGCTGTCAACTGCAGTCAAGAAAAAGTTGACTTAAGAAGCTCACCAGTCTTTTTTAGGGCCATCGGACGTCGAACTACCTTGCCAACAAATATATTAGAACTTAACAAAGTTGACAGAAAACAGCCTTTAGGGGTCACAAAAATTTTAAGCATATCAAAAGTCGCAAGAGGGTGGATAGGAAAAAAAACTTCAAGTGTGTCAAATAAATATAATTTTACTTAGGCGTCAAGAAACTGACGCAGAAAATTTATCGAGATTGGAACAGCAGCGTCAAAATCGACAAATAAAGAATCCATTACGTGAGAGATAAGCTTTTCATTGTACCCTCACAGCAATCTCTGAAATCTTTAAAGATCCTACTTTAGATTTTTCAATAAGTAGAAAATGTATTTGTATTTTTGTGGCAATAAAAATGTTGGGTTTAAGATCCAGGACTTTGTTGCTCTGGTATAAAGTTGTGAGATATGAGAAAAAAATTTTTTTTAATATAAATTTTTTGGGGGTTTAAAATCTTAACAGCTTTAAAAAATAGCCCTTTTCGTGAATTATACGGGAGAAACTGTAAATCAATGGCTTCTTATGGCCACTGATTATTTAATGGCATAAAGAATGCACGGTACTTTTTAGCATAATTATTGTTTTGAATTCTTACACCTTATTATTTGACCAAATAAACTATGTGGATTCCGAAAAAATATGTTTTTAATAAGAAGATTTTTGTTCTGGGATGTGTCAGGAATATGTGTAAAATTTCGAACTGAAAACGTTTCACATTACATCTCAACACACTACGGTGTTTTATTTAGTAAGTCTCGGGCGAAGCCGAGACGGGGTGCTGCTAGTAAATACATAATATAAAAAACAATACTAGAGACACTTACTTCAAAATAAAAAATCATATCTAAACACTAAACGAGTCGTGCAGTTAGGCGACCAATATTCTACCAAATATAACGTGTCATTACTTAAGCAGTAACGACTAGAAAAAAGAAAGGCGCATTTGTTAAGGCCTTTCCAAAAAATTATAATAATAAAAAGCATGTAAAAGTATGATTGTATGGTTACAGTTTCTCCTTTAGAATACAATGCAAAGCGACTTTTATCAAAATAAGAGAAACTGTTAACAAAATTTTTAAATAATAAATGTTGCACACATTAAGTGCAAGACTGAATGTAAATACTTACAATGTAACTTAAAATAAGGTATTAATTAACTTATTGTCCTATTATTTATTATTATTTATTTATTCTTAGACCTTTGTCCGATTTCCTTGGACTACCGGTCAGATTTGGCTTATACATCGTTTTGCTCTTACTTACTAAAATTTTATACTAGTTAACTTCACTTACAGAGCAAAAATACAAGACATTTAATCCTTTATACGAAAACCATGAGATCAAAATAAAGGTAAAATACATAAAGAAAAGAGAAAGAAACGAAAAAATCTTCAATACAGAAACGACTACTTCATTTTTACATTACTTATCATTATTATCATCACACTTAGCGTCCACTATTAATTCTTCGTAGTCTCTAGAATCACTTGTTAATTTCACTTATCACTCACTACACTTTTTCACGGCCCTCTAGTCCTGTGTTTCTTGTTTTACTATTTTACACAACTTCTTACCAGGGCACTTAGGAAACACCTACATTAACACAAAAGGAACTAGAATTTTTTACCTCCACTTTCTCTCTTCTCTGCAGTTTCCCTCTTCCTCGTAAGCCCGTCCCCTCCCCTCTCTGTTCCCTCTTCTACTGCTCCGTAACTGTTTGCTTAAAGGAGCTCTCTTCGTACATTTCCTTCATTTCCACTTTTATATCTTCTACACCTTTCTTTAATTCTTCTTTATTCTTTATCTTCGTCCTCTCTTCTTCGTTTTTCATTTTCTTAACCGTCATCTTTCTGCACCAGTTCTTTATTTTTTCTACCGTTTCTCTCAGCTCTGCCCTCTCTTCATATTTTTTTCTATCTCTTGCTTTTATTTCTTCTAGGTTTTTCTGTACTTCCGCCATCATTTTTTCCAACTCTGCACATCTGACTAAAACTTTTCCCAGTGCACCCTTCATGTAAAAAATTTCCTTTTGGTCTTCCGACATCTTCTCCCACACTTCTTTCAGCCACCTATCGTTTAAGCTTTCGCTCTTCATTTCTCACTAGCTTTTTTTTTCTTCTTCGTGCTCACACTTTTTCACTTCTTCTGCATCTGTTTGTCTTCTAGCATTTCACACCTGCACGCGCCTCTCTTTTCTGTTTGATACGTCTCCCGCGTAGCTGTTCTAACTTCCTCTTACCGTTTTTCATCCTATCGATACCACTGTTCGATATATATATATATATGCTGTTATCGATAGCTCGTTCGATTCTCAAGTTACTTTCGATTTTCTTTCCCGGTCGGGGCTCGCATAACTGCTTTTGTTCTGCTCCGTTGGCCTTCTATGTCCACCGTTCACTTGCCTTCCTTCATGGCTTAAACAATTCTCGCGTTCTTCCGGCTGCTTATTAATAACTCCGTTGCTCTTGTTCTTTATGTTTTTTTCTATGCTTATAAGGTTTTTTACTTTTTTGCATTTCTCATCTAGCTCGTCCGGTATCTGGCAGCTTTTTCCTGTGTATGTGCAATCTATTCGTATATGTTGTAGTGTTTTTTATTCGGCATAACACAGTCTACATACTCTGTCCTTCTCCTCCTTCCAGTAATCTTTATTTCTCGTCATATTGCTAGCGTTGCTTTCTTTGCTGTCAATGTCATGTTTCTCAGATAACTTGGTTCCTTCTCTTTCCATATTTCCTTGTATATCGGGCTATAGCCTAACTCTGTATATCTTATTATAATATAGTATATCTTAACTCTGTTATCTTGTCCTTTCTCTCCTCAACCTCTTTTATGTATCTTCTTTCCAGCATTTTTGTTAACATATGCTTGACACTCCTTTGATCCACCACCACATCCATATTTCCTTTAGCCTCTATTGCCTTATTTCTTTTGGTCTTCCAATACTCTTCTTGTTCTGCCACAAACGCTCTATTTCTTTCTGCCAAACATTTTTTTGCCAATACCTTTTCAGACATCATTGCCTTGTACTTATAGTTTACAGCTCTCTCTAAAGATCTCTTTCCTTGATATTTTTTATTTCTTTGTCTTTTCCAGTAGAATGTAGTTTGGCGTATTCTTGTCTGATTTCAGAATCCACTTCTCATACCTTTCCTTAGTGCTGTTTATACCCTCTTCTAATTTCCATCCCCATACTTCAGCTCCATATAGAGCAATACTCTCCACCATTAATCTGAACATTAGCATTCATCTTTTGTAGTTATTTCTAAACAGTCTTTCTCCAGTGATCCAAGTGCTCTTCGTTACAATTACTGCCTTTCTTTTTCTCTCTTCTACACGTGCTTTTGTTCCACCAGTTTTTTGCAATGTGTATCCCAAATATTTAATTTTCTTAACTTCCTCTATTTTTTCGCCCTCCCAGTACCATTTCCTACTGCTTGCTCCTTTCTTGCTTCTTTCGAATACTAGAATCTTTGTTTCCTTTACATTTAGTTTAATTTTCTTTTTCTCTTAGAATTTCTTCAATCTTTTGAGCGTCTCTTATAGGTTCCTCTCGTGTTCCACGGTTAAAATTATATCATCCACATACATTATCGACCATATCTTGCTCTTTTTCACTTTTGCCCCTCCCGTCACATTTTTCTTCAAGTGTTCTTCTAAGCCTCTTATCTATACGTTGAATAGCGTGGGGCTGAGCGGGCATCCTTGTCTCAGACCTTCGGTCGTCCAGAATGGTCGTGACCTCTCCTCTCCTATCTGAACCCTGCTTCTTGTCTCAGTGTACGTTTCCATAATTCTTGCTCTGGGATTCACATTCACTTCGGCTCTTTCTATCTCTTTACTTAGTTCTTCTTTATCAACTCTATCAAAGGCCTCCTTCAAATCTGCAAAGCAGCAGAAGAGCTTCCCCCCTTATTTTCTATTCTTCTATCCACTATGTGATTCAACAAGAAGACTGCATCCATGACCTTCTTCCACTCCTAAAGCCAAAGATTCTCTCCCAGTTTCATTTCTACTTCCTTTATCAGTCTTTTGTTCAGTATGCTCGCGTAAATTTTATATGCTGTATTCATTAACGTCACACCTCCGTAATTCTGAACTTCTTCTTTCGTCTCTTTCTTGTAAAATGAAATAATTATCTCTTCCCTCCATTGATTCGGGATAACTTAACCTCTCCATATTCGCTTATATAGTTCCCACAGGGCTAATCCTATCTCCATAGGCATATATTTCCATACTTCGTTTTCAATTCCGCCTTCTCCTGGTGCCTTTCTTAGTTCTAAGTTTATAATTTGCTTGATTAATTCTTCTCTAGATATCTCATCCCTCTCTTCTAGGTGGTTCTCTTCCTGAAGCTTACCTCACTTTTTTCATAGCTCGCTTCCAGGTTCTCTATGAAGTGCTTTTCCCAGCTCTGCATACTGATTCTTTTATTCATTTTCTTTCTTTTCTTCCTGAACTCATTTATATACTTCCAAGATTCTGCTTCTGTCTTTATATTCTGGACCCACTGTGCCTCCTGTTTATCAAATTCTTTCTTTTTTTCCTTGCACCATCTTTTGTACTTATTTTTTATGTCAACATACTCTAGTCTTGAAATTCTCTTGAGCTTCCAGCTTCCGATCCCTATCCTAGTTTCTTTTTTCCTAGATTCCCATGCTCGGTCTTTCCATGGTCTTTTCCCCAGACCCATTTTATAATCTTACTCTTTCTTTTCAGTGCTGCCATTTCCACTTTGCCTCTTTAGGCGATCTATCTTTCCTCGTTCAACACCGCCTCTGGTAACCAACATTTAAATTCTGCTATATGCTCCTCCTTTAGCTCTTCTGTCAATATCCTCTTCTCTATCCACTGTTGTTCCTTATTTTCTGTATGGTTATCTCTTTCTTATTCCATCATTCTTGATCCCTTTAGCTCCAGCTATAGCGGCATTTGATCTGAATCTATACTCTCACCTATTCCCATCTTCTCAATGCCTTCAACAGCTTCTTGATTTGCTATGATACAGTCAATGACTGACTCTTCTTTTGCGTTCAGGTGTGTAAAGCTCCCTTTCTCACCTTTACTGCCATTGACTATGAACTATCCCCTGTCTTTTAATCAATTTATTAGTATCCTTTCTTATGTATTTACTGTTTTATCGTCTGATTTCCTCAAGCCATTAATTTTGTCCCTTATTATATCGTTATACCTTTCCTTCCCAGATACCTCCTTCCTCCACCGTCCTCGCATTCTAATCTCCCCTAATCAAAAGGTAGCCTTCTTCCACTATGTCCAATTTATCTTCTATTATTCTCAGCGTTTCCTTCGTGTTCTAGTTACAGACTGTCACGAATCTCCAGTTCGCTTCCTCTGTTCTTATCTCTTCATACACTAAACCTTTACCCCACTTTTCAATTTTTTTCCTCCTTAACTTCACTGATTTTATAACCACCGAGATTATGCCAGCCCCGCTCTTTTTCTATCCTTGTCCCTGATTGCGGTACTCCCAATCAAACTCTGTTGGCAAGTTACCTTTTATTTCCTCCCACGTTCCTTCCTCTATCCACACTCCGTTAGACCTACAAAATCGAACTCCCTCATATACTCCCAAAAGTCAACATCCTTGCTCGTTAAGCCCACCACATTCCAGGAACATACATGCACTCCTTCCCCCATTCTTCCTCCTTTTTGTCTCTTCTCTCTAGCTTTTCCGTTTGCTTCTGCGTTCCTCCTTCACCGAACTCACCTTTTCTTTCATCCCGGTAGTGCCGTCTGTTGTCCACTAGCACTTTTCAGTATCTAACTCTCGTTACCTTTCCCTTCTCTGGCCCATTGCCTGACTTTCATCTGGATGTTCCTTTTTTTTAGTTAGGTCATCTTCTATATACACCCCTCTTACTAGATTTTTCTTTTTTTGCATCACTTGCCTTTTAGTTTCCCGATCCAGTAGCTTCACTAGGATTGTTTCCTTGTCCACATCCTTGTTTCTGTCTCCTATGATTGAGGCCTTTAGACCATGCATTTCCATTTCTACCTGATGGTTTAGCTGCTTTTCAACCTTCCTTGACGTCTTTCCTTCCCTGATTTTCAGTTTTTTTATGATTATATTTGGTTTCCTGTCTTTTATATCTTTCCTCTCCTTCTTATCTTCTAGCTTTTGCAGTCTCTAATTTATTGTTCCTTGTCCCTTAGCCACTCCTCCCTATCCTCCTATCTTTGCTTTTCCATCTTCTCCAGTCTTCCCTTGCAGTCGTCTCTTAATTCCTTGATGTCATTCTTCGTTTTTTGCGTACCTTTTCTCACGCTTATTACCACCTTGCTAACATTTCTTAGTTCCTTCTTTATTTATGACAGCATCTTGGTTAGTTCATCTTTTGCCGCCTTGTCCATTTCTTCGGCCTCTTTCACACCGTTAACCTTGAGTTTGAAGTTGTCAAATTCGTACAACTTTAACTGCTCGTTGTATTTCTGTGATTTTACATTTAATCTTGTCGTTCTCTTACTTTTCTCTTTCTTCCTTAGCTGTTTTTGCATATTTTAGCTGCCTCTCTTTTTCTCGAACTTTCCGTTTAAGGTTATGATTACCAACCTTTCCCCTGCCTGTTCGCTTTTCACTTTCTTTTGCTTCCCACCTGATATTTTTCTTCTTTCTTGGGCTTCATTTTATTGACGAGCTTCTTTTGCCTTATTCTTTTTTTATTTCGCTCTTTTTATTTACGTACTGCCCTATATTTGTAAGCCACGATGTGCTCTCTACCGTAGTTCACGTCAAACTCCTCACTATCCTATTATGTAAAAAAGATAGCGATTAGTATTTAATAGAAGGTTTGATTATATTGTACTGAACCTCCAATTTTATAAGATGTGCTGAAGTTACTTGTAAGATTGGTTGTCAAACTATCTTTTAGCGTCCGACAAGTGCCTTCCAAGGCTAGTAATAGATGAAAAGATTGATTGAGAGAGTAAAAGAACTGGGCAACTAGGCTAAATAGAGGGAGAGGGAGCAAAGAAAGTACAACATAGTCATCAAAGGAAAAAAGTTCAGTAAGGAAAATTTAGTATATAAAGAGGAGTAGTTTTTAATGGACACGTTAAAAAAGCTAATTAATGTTGAATAAATACATGTTTAAAAAAAAGAAAGACAAACACTGAAGAATTACGGTAGCAATGCTACGAAGTGATACAAAATGAGAAGTCACGAAAAAATAACTTGCTGCTTCATAGTGTTTTCAGGAACAATGACATAGCTATAAAAAAAAGGAAAATACGAAGAGAACCAGTGAGAATAATAAAGAAAGAGAAAAGCAAAGGTCAACAGACTCGGGTAGCGTACAAAAAGGTTCAAGTAAACAAGGTATGGTGAAAGTAAAACGTAAAATAACAGGAAATTTGAAGAGCAAAAGCAACAGTTAATGGCAGGAAGAATGAGCAAGACAAAGGAAGAATAGAGAGAAGACATAGAGCCATATGAAGGATATAAAATGGCTTGAAATAAAAGTGGAAATACTTAAAGAGAAGCTGGAAAAGTTTTAAAAAAGAGACAAGAGTGTGGGACAAAACATGAGATTAGAAAAAGTCAATTTGATTGTAAGTTTAAGTTGGTGTACACGTGAAAAGACACTCTCAATAATAGCTTATGTCTCTCTGGGTTACAACCTGCTCTCATCAAATTAAGTACTCCAGTGAAGGTTTTCGTTTTAATCTTCAACTTGCAACGTATGTTTCCACGGAGGAAAACTCACCTTGCATCTCGTTAATAAAGGCATTCAAGCCCATGACCAGAACAGATTACCAAACAAGTTAAATTGGCGTACGCAATGAATTGGAAAGCGCTACCATGTAGCCTCCTCAGTCGTAAAAAACTTCGATAAGTCAGCCCACCATGTATTATTGAAGAGTAATTTCTTTAGGCACTAACCCGTACAACGAGCAAACGTATGAACGCTGCCATGCGCATGTCTCTATATATTATCTATACGTACCAGCCAGCGCTGACTACAGCGCAGAGGAGCTGTTTGTTTGTCTCCCTGCCTCTCGCATGCACACAATAGTGCACCACACTTAATACTGTATCAATACATAATGTAGCCTCTCTCTGTAGTATTTTGTATATACCTACTGCTGCATGGTGAAAATCATAACGTGGCTGTAATACAGGCTGAGCTGGGCCTCTCTTACAGCTTAGGTACTATCAGGTAAGTAATGTCTGATACAAAACCGCGATTGATCTCTACGAAGTCTTCGAAAAAATATAGTAAAAATTATTCTCTTTTCCTATTTATCCTTTTATAAGTATACATGTTTATAAAAAAACGTGCATAAAGTGTTAAATATGCATAATACGACAGCCAAACCTTAAAAAAACTAGAAGAAACGCTGTATCTCGAAAGGGAAGCAAAATTGGCTAAAAATAACAATTTTTATGGGGTTCCTAAAAAGGAACTGCATGATCGCGGCGCACAAATATAGAAGGGTTGGACTATGTACACAAATAACCTTAATTATTTCTTTTTTCGACTACATGTTAAAAAAAACGATTAAAAAAAAAGTTTTTTTGCATGCCATGTTCGAAAAATTATTATTAACATTTTTAAAATCTTCAAAAAATTCTTGTCACAACAAAATCTCTTACAATTCAAAAAACAGTCATATCTCGAAAAGGAAGCTAAATAGACCCGAAATAACCATTTTTACAATTTCTCCAAAGGGTCACTATGTGATCAAGGTGGACAAGTGAAGAAAGTTTGGACTCTGCACTAACATAAACTTAATTATTTTTATTTTCGACATTACATTAAAAAGAACGAGTAAAAAGATTTTTCTATTTAGTATGGCATGTTTGAAAAATTAATATGGACGTCAACAAAATTTTTGTTACAATATAACCTCTCAAAATTAGAAAAACAGTCGTATCTAAGCCAGATGGGCCAAAAATAATCCCACGTATAGAAAATAATTATTGGGGTGCAAAAATGTATGTTACACGGATTTATTTAAACAATCGTAATAATTCTAAAAATAATAAAAGTATATCTCAACCGCAAAACTATATTCTACATATCCTATCTATAAATTGACTTATTTTCTATTCTCTATTATGTGTTATAAGAATAATTGTCAAGTGAAATGTTGTTATTACTAATTTTTAGATTAGTAGAAATTAATTAAGCGCGAGTAAATTTTAATATTAAATCATAAAAAATGATAGAAAACGGTGAAAATGGAAAATTACAAGTTTACTATAGAACAAACCTATCTGTCTAATGTTATCCTTAATCTCAATCAGATAGAGTTGATTATTTTACTTTTATGGTGGCAAAAAATCTTAAAAAATTTTCATTTGTCGGATACAAAGATTTCAACAGAATTTATTGTACTTATATGATGTCATAACAAATGCACGAATAGTAATTTTAAATAAAATGAATTATTATCTCGCGTAACGGGACAAAAGTACCTTTTTTTGGCACAGTGCTTGTGGTGAAAATTTTGGTTTCGTTCTGCATTACATGACTAACAGTTCATAGATGTAGTAATACATATATCATAGCAAACATGGAAGTAGGTACTTCAAATGCACAAATCACATGTAAAATTAGTAGTATACATAAGAATATGAATTTTAGGCACGCGCGTGCTCGAATACGTAGTAATAATAAAAATTTTCACTATTTTAATATCAGATTCTTAAAAACCTATTGAAATTAGATGAATTTCGCAGCTTCTGTTATGCTAAGTTTCATAACATTTTAGTTAGAAGTTTCACTTCTGCCAAAGGTCCTGAGACTCACACCTGGTTTTTTTTGTTAACTAGACGTACAGCCATATCAGATACTGTTACTCAGCATTACCCAGGCCTCATCGTCAGACTTCACCCACTACTAGGGTTCTCATGCCAGCAGTTCTCTGTGTCGTCAGCTCCTGACCGAAGCTTAAAGCAAGCTTCACGCCGCAAATAACAGCTCATTCCGTGCAAGGTCTAGTAATATAAAATAAAAATCATGTTGTGTTTTGCTGTGTCACTGGCCAAAGTGACTGGGATATTTATTCTCTGGCAGCCTTACTACGATGTATAGGATGAAATGACACTCTCAATGAAGTAAAAGTACAACATTTCTTAAGGAAAATTATTTTCTCTTAAGAAAATATTAAAACTTTTCTGTCATTGTCCTGCAGGTGATCTTGAAAAGGGAATACTCAATGAGTATTTTAATTTATTTAAGTTATTAAAAGTAGGATGGCTAAGGCAATCTATTCAAGTTAACAGTACAAGAGAAAAAGTTATTATTTCACTTTCAAATACAAAATAAAAAGAAAAATTAATATTGCAACGTGTACTTATTTGCAATCATGATGGAAAAAGCTTTCAGTTTTAAGTGCATAAGAAAGAAATTTATCAATTTTTTGGATGATTCTCAAAATAGGCATAGCAAAATTTTTGTATTTTTACAATTCTGTGAATATACTTATGAGATGTATTATTAAAGTTACTTAAAATTATAATGTTCATAGCAAATACATTCAACCTTACGACAGTATTAAAATAACTAATAGTTACTATAATAAAAAAATTAATTTAATTTCTATCCATGTTGATCCTATCACCTTTCAAATTTGATTGAAGATGACAAAATTTAGACGTGGAAACAGCTCTATATTTGTTATTACCTACACCTTTGAGCATTCTCCATCTGTATTGTAAATTAGTGAATGTTGAAAAGAGCGGCGTCGGCTCAGTGCTAAGCGTGCTTGTTACTGATACAATGCTGTTCTAGGGGTCGTGGGTTTGATTCCCGATAAAAGAAGATTTAAAAAAAAACTGTTTCATCGGGAAAAGTTCCTACGTAACCCCGGCTATTTCGGGACGGATTTTTCCGTGGAATTCTCTTGCAGAGTAATTCTAGGGTTTTTTCCTTGCCCCACACGTCTCCGGACCTAGGTGAATGTGAAACAGTGTTAGGAGGTAGGGATAAGCGGATCCGATGTGTCAGACAGGGATGGCCAGCCTTTCTGGCGAGAAGTGATTTCTAAAACATGGGGCTTTTTTGGGGATGCTAATTAGCCTGGATCCGATGCTTCGGCAGAGAGCGCCGGTTTAACCGACGAGGAGTGGAAGTCCTGAAATATGGAGTCCTCTCCAGGGAAAGGCTACACACTGGTGAGTGAATCTGATGCATAATTGGTGCAGAAAGTGTCAGCTTCACTAGCAAGGTGTTTCACCGGAGATACTCATACTGTGCCCATAGATTCAGGTATGATATTAGTAAAAAGGGTTGGAAATGGGTGCGGCAATACACCCCCACATATATTCGATGAGTGGGTGGCCCCGGCAACTAGGCTAGTAGGCTGTCACGGTAACCCAGTAAAAAAAAAAAAATAATAAATAAAAAAAAAAAAAAAAAAAAAGCTAGTGGACGTTGAAAAGTTTAGTTTTTTCTATTTTTGTACTTGAACGCAAAATAAAATTTTTCTTTTCCAGCACTGACAAATTAAATAAATAACCTTTATCAGCTTATTCTTACCTAATTACATAAATTCAAACAGCCACAAAGTGTAAACAGTATCTGAGAATTCCAGCAGCAAATTAACAAGAGCATATCAATATTTCAAAATAATTTTTTTTGAGATAGTTTTGTTTTACTTCGATGTGCTTGTCATTTAGAGCTGAAGTTCATGGTACCACTGCAAGAAAGTCAATATTCTTGTCAATTTTACAGTGATAATGCAACACATACGATTTTCGTGGTAAGTTCGTTTACCTTCAACATTTTGACGTAGTCCATCACATGAATAGCTTAAAACGTTAAAATTAAAAGAAAAAAGTTTTATAAAAATAACAATAGAACTTATTGCTTCAATGTATTATAAAATAAGGAATAAGATTTTTTTATCTTACAGGGCGACATGCTTAGTATATTAACAGACAAGACTTACATATTTTTTTTTTAGTGTTGTTTCGTTCATATTTTGTGGCAATAGTTCGACCTGATGAGGCTAAACAGCTATTGTCTAAACGTTCTCTATTAAGATAATAAAAATTGACATTGTTATATAATTGTTACAGTATAAGCCCTGTAAGATAAAAAAAAATTATCTTTTACAAAAAGATTTCTTGCATACTTTGTATATGCTTATTCACTTTGTTAATATACGTATTAGCAGTTTAATTAGTGAATTTAATAAATTAAAGTAACTTATTTTAAATATAGCACAATTGAAACATGAAAATAAAAGTGTACTAAACTTTTTCACACATTTCATTTTCAAACAATATTTGCAGGTTTTTTCAAGGGATATAAAATTTTAAAAGCACACTTACAGAGTTGTTGCGCGATATAAAAGCATACCCTTAAATTGTTCGTGTTTGAGCAATGTCTTTATAAATTTGGATAAAATTAGAAAAAAGTATACAACATACTGCAAAATAAATGCAGAAGTGAATAAATTATTTTTCAACATTGTCGGAACAACATCAACTTCAAAAAATATCAATAACAGGATTGCTTGAAGGTAACGCAAAAAAACATAATAATAACAATTTTATAGATTTTAAAAAAACAAAGAAAATATTAAGGTTCACAGATAGGAATAGGTTAATCAGTATACGAAGACAAAATAACCTTTAAAATACCAGAAATAACTCACGATAAACAAGAAACTATAATTAAAGAGCCACATAAATAATTGAGTACCAATTATAATCGGAGGGGAGCGTGACTTGTTTTTTTACTCAAGCTTACTCTTTTAGCTGAAAATTAGGTTTCTAATCTAAATAGAATAGGAGTTCTAAGCTGTTTCTTCAAACCAAAAATCTTTAACTAATTAAATTTTTGAAAATCTTTATTCCTTAGAATACACTGTTTTTTTTTAAATAGTTGTAATAAAATTGCAATGTGTCGATTAATTTTTTTTCGGATTCAAACAATTGGTGAAAGACTGTCCATGTACATAAACTAACTACATTTATAACGGACAAAGATAGAGTAAATAAACGGAAACTGCTTATTCTTATGGTAAAAGACTGTCCATGTAGATAAACAACTACTTTCATGACAACATAGACCGATTACATAGATGGAAACTGCTCATTCGGAAAGAACACGTAACAAAGTTTAAGTAAAAGAGGATATTGAATAAATTAACATTATGTATGTTTTACCATTCATAAAACTAAATTAAAGTGATAATAGTTGGGTTACCAAAGCAGCTAAAGACTTCCAATCAAAATCGACGCAGATATAAATTCAATTATAAGCAGTCTTACTGCTCCGTTCAACATGTTAAGCAGGATCACGATGGAATAAGAGGCATATGCCGTGTGTAAAAAATAAAATGATAAAAATACTGCCTCTTTACAGAGACATTGAAAAACTGAGTATCCGTTTATATGTTGTAGCATGATTGATTAAAAACCAAAAAAACCGCAGGTGGTTTTCAATCGAAAATTAATTATTTCTTTCTCCATATCTTTCAAGATACTATAGAATAATTACGAGAGCTCTTGTGATTTTAATAAATGTTGCAAGCTAAATAAAAAATTGGCCATCTTCTGAAGGAAAGAGACAGAAACCTTGGAAACCTTTTATATAAGAGAACTTTTATAATCACTTGTAACAAAAAAAAAACTTGATTCGTTTCACTTAAAGTATCTGTACTTGATTATAAAGGATTACAACTTCTACTACTTTGAGATCTGTCCATTAAAGTCTATAATTGAAAGCAACATTATTAAATATTGTTTAATTTTTTTCTTGCTATTCGGCATCCTAGATCTAATTTTTAGCAATTGCGATTTTGAAACTTCGCTAAGAATTATAATTCTAAGTACGTTACAATTTTAACTTAATTCTTAAAAAGCAAAAATGCTGCCCAAATTGTAGTAAGAGTTGCAAACAAATTGAAAAAAACTATAATGGTATATATTTTGGATGGTTGACTTACTGCACGGTGCCTCCAGTAATCGAATTCACTCCAGCTAAGCTGCTGATTTTGAGAAAACTCATTTTATTAAGCCTATTTTAAATTAAAAATCATTGGACCTTACATAAAAAACAAAAATAAATCTCATAGTAATAGCTAACCCCTTAAAAATACAAATATCAATGAAAATATCAACAAAACACTTGATGGATACAGTATTGATGATAGTAATAAGGTTTTAAGTTTGAGCAAGTCCAACACAAAAATGAAGCCACGAGTACACTCCAGCAAAAATTTACTCGGAATAATCAAATATTCAAGGTGGTTTAAGTTGGTAGTAAAACGTACCATTTAAGTAATGTATCTACAACTGGGTATTCATTATTTCAAAGATAATTATTTATAAAATGTAAGCATAAGTTAAAAGAGGTATTTTTCTTGATTTTCTAGTAAAATGATACTATGGACAGATGAAAATGAAAAAATTTTCCTAAGCCTCGGGCCCCTAGACGTTCTAAATGCATAAGTGTCTTAAAGGAAATATTTATACACAATGTTTACTTTCAATAAATCCTAGGTTAGAGTATCTCACGTGTGATGAAAAGACGTGAGCATAGTTAAGTAAAACACTAATCATACAAAAAAATAAGGCATCAACGCACTCGCGTGGAAGACATTAAGCTGTCATTGATCTTGCTGCTGCTGTGTGCCACTGCCTCGCTACTATTCGTCGCCAGCATCAAAGGTCTTCTTCTAGACCCATCGTTGTTGCTGCACTTCATTGCGCCACTGTCTTGGTGCTTTTTATCGCCATAAATTAAGTGTTTTTATTTTTGAACCCTTATGAACTTTGTTAATTTAAATATTAAATTTATTCCATTCAATTATTACTTTAGTATCAATATATTGTTCACGCTTTTTTTCCAAGTTATTCAATAATGAATTACTTCACTTGTTTTTTATAGGTAATTCTAAATTCTGTATGGCTTATATATTTTATTTCTAAAAATAAAGTAAAAACTTATTAAAATTTTTATGTAGGCCAATTTAATTTTTATTGAGTTTGCTTACGGTATATTGCAAGTGATAATCAAATTTAATTATTTAAGAAAATAAGAAGGTGAATTAGTAAATAACACGCTAACCAACTTGGGTTTCTAATTTAATAGGTGTATGGTATACAAAGCAATATTTTTAATATATTGTATAAATATACAATATAATTAACACTTTAAAATCTGGACAATGATTTAAATTGTAAAATACTGAATTTATTTTATACAATTTGACATTCAGATATACTGTTTACGAACTTTGTGAAGGGTTTTAATTAGTTTCTTTTCTTTCCTTCGGACACAAGTTATTCTGATTCAATCCTCCATTAAGTAATAATATTGGTTAAAAATGGAAAGTTATTATAAGACTCAGTTAGACCTGTAAAATAAAATAAAGAATTCGTTCTCTAATTAAAAAAAATAAGTCAGGCAAAAATGTTTTGAGGAGTCACCTTAAGGGTCAATCTTGCCTAATATAGATGTCTCCCACTTCAGCAGAGATAGAGCAGATTGGCTGAATTTTAAACGTTTCTGCCGTGCATTAGTGCACAAAAAAGATGAGATTCCATTAATTCTCAAGCATCATTATCTTCGTTCATAAGTAATTTCGGAATGAAGATAATTCGGTCCTAAATGCGAATCTTATGACAAATAGTTCCGTTAGCGGACTTAAAAGTCGGATAAACGATACCGTCAGGCTACTTGCTGCCTTAGAAGCGATTAGCAGATAAGAGCACGGCTTCGGCGATTTTTTTGGATTTTGGTATTGTCAAGGATTGGCAGAAGAACTTAGGCACTGCCACCGAGCCGTCTGCTTTGGTCCAATTAAAGGAATTTCTTAATTCCCAGATGATGACCTTAGAGTCTTATACCCCCACATCTAAATCGGTCACAACCGCTCAAAATCATAAGCAGGTAAAAAAGGAAAGCAGTTTATCCACGACGGTGACTCATCAGACTAATACTTTTAAGACTGAAGTCCATGCCCTTGTTGCAATTCTGATTACAGTATTTGTACTTGTGAAGTATTCCAGTCAAAAACTTGGCAAGAAAGAAGGGATATTCAGCTTAAAACTAAGCTTTGCCTAAATTGCTAAGGTTTTCACGCCACTAAAATCTGTAAAGATACGAGCATTTTTAATGTATGCCACTAGAAGCATCATACATTGATGCACCGTGAGCAAAAGAGTAAGCCTTTTGATGCTACTAGTCCTATCGTTGAAAAGGGTATCGACTTCTCAAGTTATCTCGACAACTCAATTTTTGAAACCAATCAAGTCAGTACTCTTAGCAACCGCTAGAGTACAGATAGTTGCTCCATCAGGACACTAATTTTCGTTACAACACTTGTATATCCGCGGTCTTAAGTGTCATTGATTTCAAAGGCATTCGCTCAATTATTGAATTTGCCTTCACAAAAGATTAAAATTTCACTAGTAAGTGTTGACTATATTCAGCAGTAATGAAGAATTCACTATGTTTGATTTATTGCAAAAATTTTGGCAAGTTAAAGAATTGACACCTGAACCTACTCTACTCACATCTGATGAAGTGAAGTGTGAGAAATTCTTCAAAAGGACTTATACTCGAAGCCCAACAGAGCAATTCACGGTGAAACTTCCGTTGAAAAGGTCTCTTAAGACTTTATATGACTTCCAAGCTGAATCTTTCAAAAAGGCCAAAATTACGTTTTTCAAGATTTAGTCACACCTGAGATCTCATGATCAGCTTTGTGTATCATATAGCCAATTTATGCGGGAATATACAAACCTCAAACACATGATCCCAGTTGATACCTATGAAACCTTAGTGTGGTATCTCCCTCACTACGGAGTGTGGAGCGAGTCAAGTAGTACGACTAAATTACGGGTTGTTTTCAATAGTTTTTTCACCATCACTTAAGTCCAATCAAAGGTTTCAAGCCATACTCTGGCTCGAAAGTTTAAACTAAGTCCTTAGAACGTATCTCCTTATGACGGTCACGAATGGTCTAGTCTGTTCACCTTTCTTAGCCACTCAAGTGCTCAAAGAACTCGTATTCTGATATCATGAAGAGTTGCCTTTGGGTGCTCGGATACTCAGGGAAGAAGTTTACGTGGATGGCTTCTTGTTCGGGGCTTATTCTGTACCAGAAGCACTAGATAAAATAGACGAATTCACGAAAATTACAAGTTGACGTTATTTTCTGTTAAGAAAGTGGTTTAGTGATTCAGCCTAAGTTCCTGAAAACGTACCGGACGAACTTCGCTCTATTAGTGCTCTGGATTTATCTACGACCGATCAATCCACTTCCGTTCTAGGTCTGCAATGAAAACCTAGCACTGACGAATTTTATTTTTAATCAAGCTTATCCAGAGTAATATTATTTGGACTAAATGTACTCTCTTAGCTCAGATAGCTTGATATATTGATCAACTAAATTGGATTTTTCCTGACATAATTAAACTTTAAATAATGATGTAGGAGATTTGGATGCACAAAACTTCTTGGGACGAGAAATTACCTTCCCAAATGTACAAGGAATGGAGCAATCGTATAAATGAAGCGCAGTCCTTAAGCCTAGTTAAAATCATTCGTTGGAATAGTTTTAAGACAGAGTCTGAATGTATCGAAATACACGGATTTGCAGATGCCTCAATTCGGGCATATGCTGCAGTCTCGTACACTCGGGTGGTCAACACAGATGGCGTTTTATGGCACTCGAAGAGGCTAAAACCAAAGTGGCACCCATCAGAACATCGAATATTTCTCGCCTCGAGTTGTGAGCCGCGATTTAGTGAATTAGACGTTTATCTTTGGACTGATTCCAACAATCTTTTATATTGGCTTGATTCCGTGCCCTTTCGTTGCCAATCTTTGTAGCCAATCCATGTTCTGGCATCATGACTTTGGTGCCTAAAGCCAACTAGCACCACTTTGCAACAAAAAGAAATCCCGCTGACGTAACCTCAAGAGGTGTCTCCCATCCCCAACTGCTGAAAGAACATAAATGGTTCAACGGGCCAGAATTTCCATGTTCTCTTAAAATCATCTATCCACAGCTAAAGCCAGACGGAATGACTCTGATTGAATCCTAGCTTCCAATTTGTCAACTACAAAATAATGTTTGCTTAGTAACCTTTTTTCATTAAAGCTTTAAGAATTTGTTTTAACAACTTTTTGACGTCCTTAATCTTAGACCTTTGCAATAGACAAAAACTTTCTTAGCTATATTTGTCCATGTCTCGCTAAATTTAATCGTAGATACTGCATCATTTAGCAACGGAGGGACCCCACCACTTTTGTCGAGCAGTTTTTGTATGATCATTCTGAAGCTGTTAAGTAAAAATTTCATGTGTATAATATGAAATAAATTTGTTAGTCGTTAAGAACTCTGTAGCTCATCAATGATATTCCTGAGAGCGTCTTTATGCAGAAAAACGTTTGAAAATATAGTTTTAATGAGACAATATTATATTCACCCCTATCATTAATCAAAAAATGAAGTCTGAATTTGGAATGACTCTGACCAATAGATAGTTAATAATGTTTGATGTAAAGCAATTCGCTATTGGAATGATCAATCGTGGGGTTTTCTCTTTTTCTGGGCTATGATGAAAATGTATGTAATTTGAATTAATAATGTGCAGGTGGTTACATTGCAAACGACTATCTTATTTTGTTGTCGACGATCATTTTCTACTCTCTTTAGGAATGACGATTATATTAGCCAATCAAGTTCTCTTCTAGTATGCTTGTAATGTGTTTGCAGCAATTCAACTGTACTTATTTATTCTTATGATTATCAACGTGAAACCGATTATAAAAGTTCCAAATCATTTTGTTGTAAACAAGACTGTGATTTGTTAAGTGATTTTTATGAAGTCTTCTGCATCTATGCTACAAATCTACATAAGTACATTAGTTATCTATAACAAAAGTTATGTACGTTAAAAAACAAGATTTCTTTGTTTCCTTATACTTGCTTGATACTATTATTCCACTGAAAGTACTATTTAATAATAGATAAATGCTGTTGTCTTCATGAAAGGGGATACGTATATTTCAAATTGTTTANGTAAAAAATACTAAAAAGTCTAGTCTAATACAGTTTAATTGTGTTGATAATACTAAGTGATTAAAAATTTATCTACAGTTCAATGTCGCATTTTAGGAAAATTTATGTCTACTTTCTATTAAACCTATACTTTTAATACTTAATAACCCGTAAAACTCAATAAAAAACGTTTACATTTGTAAGGCAGCATTTTGTGCTTGATTGATAACTTGGCTTCACACGTTCATTTTTTTTTCAAATTTCTTAAGTCTCTATAAATTTTATCAAAAAATAATAAACTAAAAACTATCTACTGGCAATTTCTCAACATTATTTGAAATCGTTGACGTGTTGTCTCATCAGTTGTTTTAGGCAAGAGTGCCTTTTTTCGAACTGACAATCAGATAAAAACTGAAAAAATCTTTTCCATTTTGTAAAATATGCATATTCAGGAAAGTCCAATTAGCTAATATTTATTGGCGAGGTCTGACTAGAAGTAGCGTATACGAAATCTAACGTTCATCTAAAAGTCATGATGAAGTAGATACCTATGCTCAGCGACAAATTTCAATATGCATGAAAATTAAGTACATCGAAAAAAATTAATGTTATCTCACGTAATACTCGATTTCCGTGGGCCTCAAACGTAAGCACTTTATTTAGGTATTCAAGTAAAATTTAAATAACCGAATTTATCATCAGTAATAGATTAAGTAATAGTTCAATAACAGTGTGAGTTACAGTTAATTTTACTATTTCCTATACGATTATTCAAACTTACATTTTCCGACATAATTTAGAGCTCAAGGAGAAAAATGAGACCCAGATGACGACCCACATAAGTCGAAGACGCAATCCAGAAATTTAGTGATTAACGTATCGTTTACTAAAGCAGCTACTTACAATAAATCGTATAACACAGATACAATAGTACTAATATAATCTGATCTAAAAAATTAACTTCTTATCACTTTTAGGGTTTCCGTATGTAATAAATGAATATTGATTCTGATAGTTACTTAGTCATTAAGTAACTGTCATTTAGAATATTTGGACTTCGTTAATATATAAAGGCATAATAGTAAAAGATACTTTAATGAATGACGTGTTAAGGTTCTTTAAAATGTTTAACTACAAAATATTAAAACCAAAAATTTCGTTACAAAGAATAGTTTGATTTATTTAATTAGCTTAAAGAAGGAATAGTTGAAAATTATTTAATGATGTAGTGTAAATATCCTGAAACTGTAATTTTGTAAATGTATTTAATTCGCCACAACAATAAAATATTTTTAAGAATTAACTAAGCATTCATTTAAATATCCTCAACATGTTTATGAAAGCAGATTTCAGTGCACATGTAGTGGGACTATTGTGGTACAAAATAGCCAGCTCATACAGACTTCATTAAATGATACATCCAGTACTTATTATTGTAAACGCTATTCAATTCAATTAATTTGTTTCAAATAAATACAAATGTATGGCATTTTCCTGAAAATTTATCATATACCCATAAAAATTACATTAAAAAAAAAGGTTGGGTAAGTTTGATGTGATGTATTACTATTGTTTTTTTAATTTCTGAAGCCTTGACATAATGGCAATGCATTGTATTTTTTTAACGCATTTTTAAAGAGCCCTGTAAAGTTCTAAAATCAAAATATAAAAACGATCAAGTAGGGTATATTGAATTTAATTTTTGTAGTTGTTATTGCTCAAATAACTTATATTAAATTTAAACTAAGACTAGTAATCAACAAAATACTTAAAAAATTATGAATTTTTCTAAATTACGAAAAAAATGAATTGTTTTCATCAATAAACGTCTGTAATGAAATGAGATCACATACTATAGTCTCCAATGTTGGTATGCATGTACGTATATCTGTATGGTCTAGGCTAGGATTTGTGTAGCAGGAGTCGTATGCACGAATTAATAAATTTCCAATCCACTATAGCGCACGAAAAAATCCATATCCATATACTATAAGATTAGAACTACAATTAATGTTTTTTTTAACTGCTTCTAGCGAATTTGTGGTCTGATCTATGTATTACCATACAGACGATTTAATATATTAATATGGCATTTACAAAAGCAAAATTGTTTAAATTTAGATTAAAAATGTCAAAGTTCACAGTAAAACTTGTGTATCAACTTATTCTTTATAAAATGATGCGAATAAAATAAATAATATGAGTAGTTTTTAATGCACCAGTAATGCACCAGTAATAAAAATGTAAAGAATACGTATGATTCATGTTTTTTTAGCTATTTAAATAACCAAAGACGTTTCAAACAAATGCAAATTAAAAAAGAACGCGTTAAGCGCGCCTGGCTTGTCTAATAAGTGATAATTTGCAATAATTTACTTTAAATCCATAAAAGAAATGTTTTCTATAATTTTACCATAACTAACCATAACCTTTGATTTGAATCAACATTGATAGAAAATTGCGAACAACCAACAATTCTTACAGTTTTTTCCTGAAATTTGTTCATTAAAATTGAAACGCTGTTATCTTTATTTTGGCGATGTTAATTATGCAAGTTCAGACACGACTTGCGTAAATAAATAAATTTTTTTCATTTATATTCTATTTTATATTATACTTATTCCCTCTATGATAAAATTTTAAGACTCTTAAAAGAGTCATAAAAAACAAAAGTCATCACCTAACAAAGCTGACTGTGTACTTCGTGGCTCTCGGAAGTGTCAAGTGACAACCAAAGGGAACCACGAAGCCTAAACACATGGAGTCAGCAAGTACCGGCCCCATAGCAAGTAAGACAAAGAAGTTTAACTAAAACTTCATGCAAGGTGCATTTCTTTGCGGGGCGTTATAGTTAGTAGCTTTCCACCGCTCATCGAATGTGGTTCCTAACTGTTGGTTCAATATTTCAATCTAACTTGTTATAATTGCTAAATAAGTTCATAGTTATATTGCTCGATAAGTTCATAGTTATATTGCTTGATGAATTCATAGTTATGATTCTAATTTATTGTGAAAGTAAATAAATTAAAAGAAAAAGCATATCAGACTGTGCAGAATATTTTATTAGTTGAAATTCAATAAAATCAAAAATATCAAAAGAAGCAGCACTGAAGAATCATATAAAACTAAATAAAAAAAAGAGAAAAAGGATGTGGACATTCATATTTTACAAAGCCTAACATACTCTCTTTATTTTTTGTTTTGTTTTTCCTTTGCCCAATATGCAAACGAACAAACAGTTGGACTATCTGCTGCCTCACAACGTGTGAAGGAGCATGAGACTGTAGTCCACAATTTTTGGTTTTAAACTAAAGGAAAAATTAAATGATATTATTTATCATTTAACAAAAATTGGTAGCAGAGCGTGGTTTATGGACTCTAGCTATTTGTTTATTTAATACAAGTTCTTTTACTGCTGCTTTTAAAAAAACAACAAACACCATTTAAAGAAGCATGTTCATGAATGATGCGTAACACCCCATATAGTGCAGTGTGCACGGACGCGTATATGCTATGCCTGTGCAGAGAGCTCGATATATGCAATACTTGGTTATAATTTAAAAAATAAAAGTAAATTTAAAAAAAGTTATTAATGATAATACATTAATGAATTAATGGTAAAATAAACAAAAAAAGGTTACTGTTATGAAATAAAATAATGTTGTGTTTTAAGTAACAGTAAAAAAATAAAAAAATAGTGATCTCTTATTTTACACACTTGCGAGACAGAAAAAATACACTATTCCTATCCTGAACCTGCTAACCAGAGCGGTTCATCCCTTTAGTCCTGCTTAAATAGCGGACGCTCTATACCCAAGATCTGCTAACCAGAGCGGTCTTTCTATTTCTACACTGAATACGCTAACCAGAGCGGTTCATCCCCATTAGTCCTGCTGAAATAGTGGGCACTCTTTACCTCAGATGTGCTACTTAAAGCGATGTATCAATATCACAAATACATGTATACAAACATATTCACACTGAATATTGTTAGCTGTGGGAGAAAAATTCTCAAAAATGGAGTAAGGATTTAATATAAGCTAATAATTTCACTTATATACACACAATTGTTTATAAAATAATATTTAATGAAACCCCCGTCACATGATTTTTCAAGTTATAAAAAAAGCAAAAAAATTGGTAAAAAATTGTTCGTGCAGAATCTTATGAGAGAGAGAATATTTTAGAAAAAAGATTGGAATTAATAAATAATCAAATACATAATTACTATAATTTACACGAATTTAATACTGAATCATTGGAAAGTAAAATTAATAATTTTAAAGCAAAAATCAACAAACAATTCAACAATTTGATCATCTTCGCGGAAAGGGAACTTTCAAAATACAAAAATAAATAATAAAAAATCTGAAAAATTACTAATAAATTACTAATAATTCAGAACTTATTATAATATTCCCTTGAATTATTGATGATTCATAGACACATAAATTGCGTGTTGCACACACTGAACACTCATATGGGTGTATAAATATTATTCGACTTATTAGGTCGCAGTGCATTTGTTTTTAGCTACGTATAACCATAGTAAATAAAAAAAAGAGGTAGAGACAACTATACTTCAGAAAAACCAGCGTTGGGTCCGTCAGATTACTTACAGATGCCTAGAGATATAGGCGTGCGTCAGTATACAGTATGAGAAGAAAACTCACTTTTAAACTGAGTCAGAGAGTCTCTGGCTGTAGGATTAGAGTTTTTGTATGCCATGGACTGCATGTAGCAGTAAATATAGTTGTAGTGCGCAGCATTCGTATTCTGCCCGGTATTCAAGCACACGCTCCTGGCTATAGCAGCTATCAAGTATATGAACTTCTATACATGATACACGGAATCCGCGCCCATAGTGTATTTACATATAATAAATTCATGTAAGACCCAGGCAGAGTAGACAAACAGGACGAAATACTTTATAGGAGCAAGCATATGAGTACTGTATTGAAACATACAGTAAAACTGGCATTGCGGCGTCAGGGCCTGCATTGTCACATACTCGCATAAGGGCGTACTAAGACACAAACACAGATCCATACACTGTTAACAATACGTATGCTAGTCAGTGGTTGACAGTAGATATAGTAATGGCATATTTAAGCGCGCTAGAAGGTGAATACTTTCATTCAACGCAGAGAGAGAGAGAGAGAGAGAGAGAGAGAGAGAGAGAGAGAGAGAGAGAGTTTTAAATCACGCCCTACATTACGGTGGCGTAGCAATTAGGATATATAGCTACACAGGCCATGTAAAAAATCCCTGCGCCGTATACTCCCTTGCTTAAAGCAGATGATATCATTCAAGAGAGCTTGACTACACTCTCTAACTTTAGTTTCTGGGCATACAAATATTATACTAATCGGTCCGTCGGCAGACGTATACCTATAAAAGTTAAAGCAAACTCATTGCACATGCTGCTTCAAACAAACGCTCATATTAGAGACATATACATGAATACACATACACATATATACATTTAATTATTCCTTTATTACTTATGTCTTCTGCGACATAAGTTAAGGATTTCAAAGAATTTTTTTTTTTTTTTTTGGAAACAAAAAAACTAAACAAAATAATAGTATAATTTTTTTTTACACACACTTATAGAAATGTAGGATAAAAATAAATAGAAAGAAAAAGAAAAAAAAGCACGTTAAGCAAAGTATACAACTAAGAAAATGGTCAATAAAACGATGATGCCGATATGACAGTAGCTGAAGCGCTAATATAGTCTCTCAACGCCAACTTCTCATTTCAGCATACGATTGAATCCAACCCCATATATTTGATGGGAAAAATGATCCGCTAAAGGATTGGATACAAGATGTTAGAAAAAAAGAAAGCTGGCTAAGAGAAAATTAAAAAGATTTATATAAAAGAGCAGTATTGCAGAATCTACGAGGTGCAGCACGCATTTGTGTAAGCGGCCAAGATTTTGAAAATCTCGAGAAATTTTCAACACATTTAAAAAAAAACATGCAACAGGAAAAATCGTTGCTTATTGTCAAACTCAGCTGCAGAAAGTGCGCCAATAACAAGGTCAATCGGTTGGTGAATATTAGGATTATGTAAACCTACTGCTGAGCGGTGCTGAAAAGGCCTAGATGAAAGATAAAGGCAAAACATACAACGCGCATATGATGACCACTGTAAAAGACATGGCATTAGATAAGTTTATAAAAAGACTAGCACCTACGATAAGCCAGCAGGTAGATGCAAAAAAACCTGTTTCCTTAGCCGATGCCTTCGAGTATGAATTGAGGTTGGAGAGCCGAATGAGAGCGGGTATAATCCCGAACACACGATACTAAGGACTACTTCGAAGTGATTTTAGAAATGATCTTAATAACACATACCCACAACAGAATGGGTACCCTGACCAGCCATTTTCATCACATCAAATAACACAAGTTAATAAACAACAGATTGACAATCAGAATCATCAGACTAATAGGCAGTATAATAATTATCAAAATAATAATAGACAATATTAACAATACAGTGATGAACAAAATTACTGTGGAAATTATCAGATCAAGAGAGAGATCGGAATTTTCAAAATCAGTCGGAAAACTCTAATTCTTCTCAGAATAATTTTGAACAATAGAGTTACGAAAATTCTAACGATTATTACTCTTTAAGGAATGCTAATTTTAACCCTAGGAATAATTAAGGATACCAAGGCAGAGGTCAAAATTATATTAGATACCCCCAAAATAATAATTTCAATGGTTATAACCAACGAAGTTTTAATCCTAATAATCAGAATCAGAATTGCCAGAATCAGTACCAACTAGGAGATGACCACTTGCCGCATCATTTAAACTCTCAGGCGGCTCGGCCCAATCATCGTTCGGAGGTGAGCCCTCAAAGACATAATTCAACCACTACATCGAATGTTTCAGGGCAAGTAATGAACATAGCAACAGAATCGAAACCGTTCACATCAGTAAGTGCCAGGGACTTGGCGTAGATGACGAGCCTACAAGCACAAGATTGTCAATCCCAGAAGGGAAGGATCGCTTTATTACACTCATGCTCGATAATGGCGCCACCACAAACCTGATTAAATTATATCAGTTGCATCCATATTCACGTGTAGACTAGTAGAATTATTAATTTTACCGGAATTATAACCCAACCAGTTTCAACTAAAGGAACAACGTGTGTGACTATACAAGGAAAACCTACAATTCTCCAAGTGATCCCTAACGGTTTTCCGATCAAAGATGGCAGTTTATTGGATCGAAACTTTTGTAAAGAACAACGAGCCATTTTATCGTATTATCACGATGCTATAGTATTAGATAATGACGTAAAAAATCTTATTCCTCGTTTAAAAACTTTGAAGAAATAGAGTAATTGGAAAGAGGTGGAAAAGAACATAAAGCAATAAAACTTAAGAAACAAGCACAGGAAAATCAAATTTTAGCTACCACTCTTACAACTAACTAAGAGACAGAGAGCTTTAGGGATAAAATTGACGAACCAAAATTCTATAATGAATACATCGTAGGTCCATCCAAAAGGTCAAATATACTGAAATACGAAAAAACTGGAGACATTAAAGCTAATTTTAATTTTCGAGATGTATTTGACAAATTGATTTTATCAGAAAGGAGAGATAGTTTTATAAAGCCCACTAATAATAAAAGTCATGAAAGTGGGATACACAGTAAAAATAACAAATTAGATGACCAAGATACACTCCAATCCCATGCCATTAAACAGAGTGAAAATGCACCTGGTGTAGAACAATATTGCCTTAACGAGGAACGAAAAATCAGTAATGCACCAACTTAATATACAATCAAGGCTCAAACACGTCAAGTAGTAAGAATTCATTTATTTAATACTAATTTAACTAAAGGATACTTACCACAAGTCGACGTAGGGCGTGATAAGGTAAATTTAGGAGAGGAATAGTAAAAAATAAAAACGGTCCATGTAATATTATGGCGATAAACACTAATGAGCATGATGTTACGATTGAAATAGACCCAAGAGATATTTTACCTTTCGAATATATTGCACCTGAATTTGATCTCGCAACTAGAAGCGAATATGAGGGACCACTTATCAAAAACAAACAAGATAAAATAAAAAACCTAATAGAACTTGTGCGTACCGGTCATTAAAACTTGAAAGAACGAGACCAAATTTATTGACTGATTACCAAATTTTCAGGAATCTTTCTGTTACCGAGAGATCCCTTACCCTGTACTAATCTTGTTGCGCATAAAATCCCGACAGAACATAATATTCCTATCAACACCAAACTATATCATCACCCACCGGTACATAGAAAATTTTTAGAAGATCACGTAGCGAAAAACCTTAATGATTGAATAATTAAGCTTTCGTCATCACCGTATGATCCACCTCTCTGGATTGTCAAAAAAAAACTGATAGCCATGGAAATTCAAGATGGAGAGTGAGTCCCGAAAACTTAATAAAAAGAGCATTGGTGATACATATCCATTGCCTAACATCACAGATATTATAGACCAGTTGGGAGGATCCATATGTTTTTTAGTTTTTGATTTGGCAAGTGGATTTCAACGAATTCCTATGGCTGAACATTATAAGTATAAAACAACCATTACAATACTCGATGGACATTACCAATACAGATGAACGCCTGAAGGATTAAAGAACGCACCCGCCACATTCCAACGACTAATAGATCTCATATTGAGAGATTTATTAAATGTTGAAATGTTAACGTATTCAGATGGTATTATTATTTACGCAAAAGATCTAGTAGATCATGATCGTAAATTTAGGTTACTTTTCAACCGGTTAAGATCAGCGAATATACTACTCCAGCCAGATAAAGTTTCGTTTTTGCACAAACACGTCATATTTCTTAGGCATACAGTCAACGAGGAATTAAACCGTACCCTCAAAAAATACGGGCCGTTAGAGAATATCCCCAACCAAAAACTATGAAAAATATTAGATGATTCTTAGGGTTAGCAGGATACTATAGACGCTTTATTCAAGATTTTTCAAAAATAGCAAAGCCGTTATCAGATTTATAGAAAAAGAGAGAAAAATTTGAATGGACTGAAATGCAAAAAAAGAGTTTCCGGATACTAAAAGACCATCTATATCAAGAGCCTATTTGACAATTTCCCGACTTTAGTAAATCATTCAAGTTTACAACAGATGCATCTGACAACGCTATTGGAGCGGTATTCAGTCAAGAAAAAGATGGGTTTGACCATCTTGTCGTCTATCTTTCGAGAACTCTAAGTAAAGCTGAAATAAATTATTTTACAATTAAAAAAAAATGCTTAGCTGCACAATACGCAATGCATTATTTTCGTTCGTATTTATTAGAAAATAGATTCGTTCTTTTAGATGATCATGGGCCATTCAATTGGATGCATACAAGAAAAGATCCAGGTCAGCGTTTAATGCGCTGGAAGTTTAAATTCACTAACTATGAATACACTTTCAAATACAAGCCAGGAAAACTTAATACCAATGCTGATGCACTATCTAGAAATCCAGTAGGACCATTTCTTTATGCGAAAAACAATAGAAACAATTGATTACTATCACTAAGAGTTATGATGATTGGTCGAAAAATAATAGAGAAAAAAAAGAAAACGGAATTGCAAAATTAGAGGAAGCGAATACTAAGAACATTCAATTGAAGGACTATCAAACCTAAAACACTACTAACACCTTAAAAAGAGAACAGCCAAAGTTGGTTCGTAGTGTGATTGCTCAAAGGACTCGAAAGAAAACATTATCAAAACCATAAACATCATCTGCATCTTTATCAAGTATATTGAGAAATGTCACTTATAATACGTCAGGAGATTTTAGCTCATTAAAAGTAAATTAATTGCTTCAACATTACACGCTAGCGATACGAATACAGAAATCACTGGAATAAAACCTAATAATTCCAAAAATGAGGAAATGCCACTATTTCCAGTCAGAGATATAATTAAACTTAGTGCATCGTCAAGGACAAGGATGTTTTCCGAGAACGGTTCAAGTGATACAGAAGAATCGTCAAAATAAGATAGATAACCTGCAGTATATGACCCTAGACGAAGTATATT
The DNA here is from genome assembly GCF_000648655.2 of Copidosoma floridanum. The sequence continues at coordinate 882,329 of NW_019379512.1, read as the reverse complement.
ATGGCAAGAATTAACTGAAACGAAAGCAGACTTAAATACAGATACTGACTCAGACTCAGACGCAACAAATACTGAAGTCTCCGTTACACCCATTTTACTCAGTGAAGGTTTAAATGACGACGTCTTTGAAGACAAACCTAAAACTACGACCTGTAATATTGATGAAGTTACCCATCAAGTAATACAAAAGTTAACAAGTTAACAAAGTTAAAAATTTAACCAAAGTCTCCAAGAATATTTAGACAAGTCGAATAACGATGATGAACCTAAGCAAGCTGATACGGATTTTTTATCAGTAACTAGATTTTCTGATGGAGACAAGCCAGATACTGAAATTCAGGACATATTAATCGAAATAGACACCTATGAAAAAATTGCAGAGCTATCAAGACGTATAGCGGACTTTGAACCCCTATTGAATGAAGATGAAATTTCAAGAAAATATATGACGGATGGAAAATTATTAATTACTCCTCGTATTCAAGAAAATACACCCTTAAGTTCTAGTACACCAAAGCACACGAGTACTATTATTGCAAAAAACAATAGTACCGAAAGGTGTATGTGAGTCTTAGTGATAGTAGCAGTAGTACTGACAATTATAAGAACGTAAATAGAGCCAAGCTAGTAAACGAAGTTATAACGACCAGGTATTATCTAACTTACAAAACAGACAATATGGTTCATTTTATTAGCAAAGATCGTCAACCAGTCACATATGTTTTAAGACTGTTGAGATCGATAGGTATGCTCTGGACTTAAGTTATTTGAGATCGAAGAAACCAAAAGTTAGCCAAACATTAATAACACCTTGTGGAGAACACATTTCACTGTCAATTGTTATTAATGAAACATCTATCAATTTAGTAACTTCAGAAAGTCTTACAAAAGCTTTTAAATCACTAAAAAAAATTTTGTTGAGATAAAATCTTAAAACTTTCCGAATTTCGAGAAGGGGAGTTCTTACAGACAAATTAAAACCTGGATTGATAACAGGAATGTTATTAACAACTTCTGATAAAACACCTATAAAAATTACTGTCTGTTACGGTCAAGTTGATTCTCCAAAAATTGAAAAACGTAATAAAATAATTTAAACCCTACTTGACAGCCCTATTGCTAGGCTAGTGCTAAGTACCCGGAAAGTACCGGACAGTATTGTACTTGGCAGGGACTTCCAGGGCACTTGGCGGGCACTTCCCGGGTACTTGGCGGGTACTTTCCGGGCACTTGGCGGGTACTTTCCGGGCACTTGGCGGGTACTTCCCGGGTCCTTGGCGGGTACTTCCCGGGCACTTGGCGGGGACTTAGTTCGATTAAATTTATTTTCTGTATGTTGTAAACTATTTTTTATTCTAACTATGTCAGTTTATATTAATGGTTAAGTTTTAACTGAATAAAGATGTACATAACCAAACATTTGATTACCGTGACATTTTTGAATTATTATTTAATACTTTGTAGAGTTTATGATTTTTCTAAATAGATGTTCTATAACTTTGGCTGAAATAATTAGATAGTAAGGAGAGCATTTTCAAACGTATTATTTTTAAGTATGTAAATTTGGATGATAAATAAATGATTTTTATGAGCAATATTAACTGTAATATACTTTGATTATTGCAATTTATGAATAAACTCGTTCTAAATCGTGTACAGACGGCATACCCGGGAACGTAAGCAAGACATACCTAACAACAATATTTTTGACCGAGAGGTCGACTACTTTTGCAAAAATACTATCGTGTAGAGTGGAAAAGCCCTACTGATATGGTCTTTTACTTCAATTTGAGGTAACATTCCTTAAGTATAAAAATTTAAAGATGTTTTTGTCCAACATGAGAGTGAGAAAGGCAGTAAGCGCGTGGATAACCAACTGACAACATAAGGAGCAGACATAATTTACCTTTTTAGATCCAACCTTCAAATTACCAGCAGTAACTGACGCTCTTGCGTGCGCACATAGATATAGTTTTCACTGCTTACCGACTAAGCTCCAATAAAAATGTGGCAACGTCGCGAGTTCATGTGGGTGCGCTATAGCCTTCCAACCCCATTTAGGGGTAGTTTGGAACGTATTTCCAATCGGCTCCCATTTAAAAGCTATTCGCCCTAAAAAATTAATTCCAACGGAGTTCGCGTCAGCAAAAATCGCTCTACACGCGGTTCTCGGGAAATGCCACCGTTACATATCATGCTGTGTATATACTGTTAAAACTACAACCTCCCTTTTTAAGTTGAATTTAATTTGCGCACTATTGGGTGTACGATTGAATATTACCGCAATAAAACTTAAATTAGGAGCTCACGCCCAGTCGTAGCTATCGGCTATATGTGAGAGGACGGGTTCGAAGTCCAGTGTAAAACAAAACATATGTATATATTACACCCACGAATTTGTAAATAAAAAATATTTGTTACTATGTTTACTATATTTCGGATCCTTCATCGACCAAAACCACAGGGTGATAGTCGTATTGAAGCGTCTCCTTTTAATGATCTCCCGATAGAAAAAAATGAGAAAAGGTTTATTTTTTCTTTTGCCTATCCCTTTTCCTTTTTTCTTTTTTTAGTTACTTCTTTCAATTTTTCTTTTAAAGTTAATATTCGTAATCTTTGATCAATACTTTGATAAAGTTGTATATATATAATACAGACCCATGTGTCACCTGAAAATGGGAGGGGTTTTGATTCCATGAATAAGTGTGTTAAACAGGTATTTCCTTTTTTTATTTGGTATCAAAATTAAATTTATTTGCGTCCTTAGGATTGTACAGATTTACTCAATATCATTTTGTTTTAATTACTAAGTACTATAACAATGATGAGACGAAATTTTCTCCTAATAAAGAATAACACCCCTTTTTTTTTTTTATCTTTTTTTTTAGTGTAAAAACCACGAAGGAAGAATCTCTTGTCAAAAAAAAAATATAGATAATGAGTAATAATGTTCTTTATGCTCGTCGCGCATTAATTAGAATTTTAGTATTTATTTTTTCGGATAACGATTAGTTTATTATCTCCTTTATCGACGTACGCGGGTAAATTACTATTCTATTTTATCCACTGGGAATCTGGTTGACGGTAAACTCACAATACTCTATTACCGACCCTCGGCACTCGAAACAAAAAAAAGCAACTGGGTTATATCAGAGCTTCGCCACTACTACATAAACTTTTACACGAAACAAATATGAAGGTCTATATACTTGATGCAGGTACTTCGTCCGAGGTCCTAGGGTACCGATATAGATCGGTTCATCTCCTAGGTGCTTCTCTCGGACAATGCTCTCTCTGCGTCAAGGTATATAGATGTGTCTGCTTACGTTAAGCCAGTGCGCAATATGGCTGAACGGACTCTGGTTGGTTCGCCTCACCGGTTGTCAACGAGGTTAAGTCCCTGTGCAAAAATGGTTAGCGTCGGGGAGCAAAAGGTGCTCACCGAGTCCACTTTGCAAGAGTCAGTTGGCATCCACTTTACTTGGTGGAGTCTGAATCCACTTGCTCGGTCCGGACGATTTGCCATATCTCTCTGAGCCTTATATCCCCTTGCTACATTTCTTTTGTTTGTGGGTTTCTCCTTTTCTGGGTGCTCGCACCCTAGTGGCTTGCTCTTTGACTATGTTCGCGCGCGCGGTTTCTTAAATTTTAATAAATTTTTGGTGTGAAAATTACTGCCATTGCAAAACGCATGCGGAAGATAACATTATTCCACCACCCAGTATACGAAAAAAAAGACTGACACCTTTTGGAATTATTGGAAGCATTGCTAAAGAACTTTTTGGCTTAGTCACAGAAGACGATATTAACGTTATGAACAATAACATCAACCATTTACATACCGATCAAAAGAAATATATTAAATTGTATGAACAAAATAGTCATATTTTCGCGGCTGCATTCAAATAACTATCTAATACTACAAAATGCCATGAGCATATTATAAACCAAGTTGATGATATATTAACTTCAGAACAAGATTTTGCTCTCGACAGAAATCTGATACATTTATCAGCTTACCTTAGAAGAACTGAGAATACCTTAACTGACGTTACCATTATTTGTCACCACGAAGATCTGATCGACATCTTGCATAATCTACAAAGAGGTCAAGCATATCCAAAGCTATTGTCTCAAAATATTTTTAGAACTGTAGCCCAGGATGTAAAGAACCTAGCAGGACATCTAGAATTTGTAGCACCAATAGAGGATCTTTAAGCTAGTGAAATAAGCACTTTAAGCAAATTAGATGTTGTGCATAAAGAAAATAGAACCATGGTAATATTACATTTGCCACTTCGAACAAAATTATCATTATAATATCAAAGACATGTGATTACAAGATAACGCTCAATACAAATTTTAGAAACAAAGTCAACCCGTGCTAAAATCATCGATATACGAGAAAATATCAAAAGGAGCAGAAAAAGAACCCAATAATTAAACCCTACCATTCAACTAGCCACATTCTACGTCGAAAAACACATTACTTAGTTCTAAGATTTTAATTGTAAGCTTTGTAAAATCAAAGAGCGAATTATATTTAGTTAATTATTACCGTCTCAAATGCCAACTATATTAGTAAGCACAGATATCACCTAAACTTTTTTCTTAATCGCACTTTATTGTTTGGTTTTATCTTTAAGATTTATGTCAAGTACGCTTGTTTTTAGTTTTTGCATATTAAAAAAAAAAAATCCATGTATATACATGTGTATATATGTATGCATATATATATACACACACACACACACACACACACACACACACACACACACACATATATATACACAGCATGATATGTAACGGAGACGAAATTT
>NW_019379512.1:841992-875842 GCF_000648655.2 Copidosoma floridanum | reverse complement strand
GCCCTCACTAGTATATGAGATTATTGCTAATAAATTTTGAATTTAAGGTTGAAATTATTTAAAGGTAAAATGTAAAAAGTGGACAATTTTTCTTTTGAGTATTCAGTTTACCATGATCCACTTCTTACCTTAAATCAGATTATTTTAATATATGTTTATTTATCAAGGACGGTGATAGTTTAAAGAAGGGCCGGCTGTTAAGTGACGACTTACGTAAATAAATAAATTTTTTTCATTTATATTCTATTTTATATTATACTTATTCCCTCTATGATAAAATTTTAAGACTCTTAAAAGAGTCATAAAAAACAAAAGTCATCACCTAACAAAGCTGACTGTGTACTTCGTGGCTCTCGGAAGTGTCAAGTGACAACCAAAGGGAACCACGAAGCCTAAACACATGGAGTCAGCAAGTACCGGCCCCATAGCAAGTAAGACAAAGAAGTTTAACAAAAACTTCATGCAAGGTGCATGTTTTTGCGGGGCGTTTTAGTTAGTAGCTTTCCATCGCTCATCGAATGTGGTTCCTGACTGTTAGTTCAATATTTCAATCTAACTTGTTATAATTGCTAAATAAGTTCATAGTTATATTTGGTCGATAAGTTCATAGTTATATTGCTCGATAAGTTCATAGTTATATTGCTTGATAAATTCATAGTTATGATTGTAATTTATTGCGAAAGTAAATAAATTAAAAGAAGAAACATACCAGACTGTGCAGAATATTTTATTAGTTGAAATTCAATAAAATTAATAATATCCAAAGAAGCAGCACTGAAGAATCATATAAAACTAAATAAAAAAAAGAGAAAAAGGATGTGGACATTCATATTTTACAAAGCCTAACACACTCTTTATTTTTTGTTTTGTTTTTCCTTTTCCCAATATGCAAACGAACAAACAGTTAGACTATCTGCTGCCTCACAACGTGTGAAGAAGCATGAGACTGTAGTCCACAATCTTTGGTTTTAAACCAAAGGCAAAACTAAATGACATTAATTATCATTTAACAGTACATATGGTACTCAATAAGCAATTGATAAAAAAACATTCATTATAGTTATAGTCTTCTTATACATTTAGTTAGACATTTTCACTAATCACGAACGTTTATTGGTGAAAGAAAATAATTTTTATCGTACTTAAAAAAATTCATAATTTTGTCAGTTGTATTCAAAATAAAGAGAAACCGTCCTGTTGTGCCGCTTTTTTCAATAGCATAGTAATACATGCCAGTAAATGTCTCTTTAGGATGTTCATAACACTTAGATTTTTTGACAAATATTATTTAAGCATCAAAAGTATACTAAAAATAAATACCATAAGAAATACCCAAAAAAAATTGCAGATTGTTTAATTGTACCTTTTTTTTTCTGAATAACACCAAAAAGAAGGGGTTAAGTATGCGGAAAAGCGTGCATGAAAGTACATCCACATGAGAAAAATAATTTCCACCATTGCTGCATAAATTTTTGCTCCTCCCACCTCTTTGAATTTCGAGCTGAACTGTTCCTCCACTAACTATGTGATAAACGTCCTTAAGGATAATTTTGGCTTGAGCCAAAAAATCACCGTAATCACAAAGGAAAAGTTGAAAGAAGAAAACGCAACAAAAATTAATTATTGTATTTATACAGTACAGAAATGTTTTTGTTTTCATTTATGAAAGTTCTGAAAAATGTGAAAAAAATGTATGAACAATAATTTATTTATTCTGAAAGTAACAAACTAATGATAAGTAAAATAATGTTTATTAATACATATTGAAGCTGCTTTGCTAATAAATACTAATTACCAAATTTTCGAAAGAAACGTGTACCAAAAAAATATATTTCATTAAAAAAATTATTGATTTATTTAATGTTTAACCAAACCAAATGAATTAATAAGCAGAAAATAAAAATTTACTTTTGAAAAACGTTTCGGACTGTAAGATAGCATGAATTAATCGAGTTCAGCAGAGTGGGTAAGGGCTTCAGCTAGTGTGCAAGAGGTCGAGAGTATATATCTATTTAGAAACTTAATTTTTTTGTTAATTCACTTCCGTTACACTTTTTCTCAAGGTCACAAATCTGACATCGTTTATATAATCTGTAGGGCAGAACGTGCCTATAGAAGTATAACTTCAAAAAAGATAATTTACTCACTGTGCGCAGGGCAGGGAGCCAGCCTTATCGGCAAGGAGTAGTCCTTAAAACATGGGGCTTCTCTGGGGATTCTTATTAGGCTGGATTCGATGATTCGGTCGAAAGTGTTGGCTTATCTGACAAAGAGTGGACAAGCCTGAAATATGGAGTCTTCTCCGGGAAAAAGCTACACAGAGACAAGTTGACCCAATACATCATTGGTGCAGAGTGTCAGCATAACTGGCAAGGTGTTTCACCAGATACATTTCTATTGTTAGCATGGTATAATATGTATGATATTAGCTATGTGGTTGGTAATTAGGTGCGGCAACACATCTTTACACATATGCAGCGAGTGGGTGGCCCCAGAGATTAGTCCAGTATAACAACCATAGTCATAATAAGGACCCAATGAATAAATATTGGGCGTGTACATCTATCTGCCGAGCAATCGAAAATTCTTTGGGAATTGTTTAGTGTATTAAAATAAAAAGTGATTAGTCTTTTTAGGTGTGAAATATACGCACACAGTCGTACACATAACTACATTCTCACATACATACGCATATGCAATACGTACATAGACTGTATACGTGTGATACACACTAACTACACGGTACGAATACGATTCGTTGACTATATATAGACATATGTAATGATGAAATCTCAAATATCTACTTACTGACCCTTTCGAAATTTTCATTAACTTTGTAGTTACAATATAATTACATACGTGAGTACTTCCCTTATATATTATTTCTCACCGTTTTGGTTTTCAATCCTCTTTAAGTCTTCTAGTGAGGAAGAGAAAAAGAGATAGAGAAAGACGACCATCAAGCTAAGACGGATTGAGCCAACAAACTTTAAGTGGGGAGTCAACATGTTAATGATCAGGCTTACAACCGTACCGTACCATTAGATGTTTTACATCAAAATTACAGAAAAAAAACCATAAAATATATTTTAAAGATATTTTTAGAAATAAGTTGTACTATTGTTTATAGTTGCTGAGAGATACCAAAAAGCCATCACAATCATTGTCAGCAGATGTTTTTAATCTTTTAGTAATTTCATGTTTACCTATGTATGAAAATATTGTAAAAGAGTTCCAAACAGATCTAGAAACAACTGATTCAGAGGAGCCTTGAATGTTTCATGTTGACTCTGATTATAACGAACATTTTTTTTTTCAAGCCGGTTGTATGTAAAATAAAATAAAGTATTAAATAAACTGTAGATGGTATGTTTTTCTTTGACATACTCATTACAAATATGAATAAAAAGAATATAATTTGTAATCAGCGACCCCGAAAACCTTGAAATCGATACTTAACTTGATTGGGTTATGAAATATTGGTTTATATCATGCAAGGAGTGGTCTTGCGGGGTAAAGTCGTTGATTTTTTGCATAATTACATTTGTAATCAGTGATCCCAAAAAATCTGGGAAATGATATGTAACGTGATTGAGTTACAAAACATTGGCTGCTTTATGTGAGGGGGTGGTTATAAGGGGGTTGAGAGCATGAATTTTTCGTAAGTTTGACATCAAATTTGTGATCTGTGACCCAAAAATCCCTTAAGGAAAAGAGTTCAGATAGATTACTTGAATTTTGTATTTCTGGCTGGATTTTTGGGATTTGCCCTCACTAGTATACTATAGTATACTATAGTATTAAGATTGCAACATATAGCCATTCCAGGGTTTTTACGTATCCTATTTCCCTAATCTTTACCTTTCTTTTTTTCCCGTCATTACTACCATCCTATTTCCTAAATATGCGAGTCTTTTGTGCGAGCCCCTTTGCTAAGTTCCCCTCAGACAACTCGGTCATCTATCCTACTGGCTATTATTTACAGGGCGCAACGGTTGTCTCCAGCACACTCCAGCTAATATCAAGTTTGATGGAAAGTTATTTACCAATAAACCATTTAACTCGCTGTACCGACCTTTTTATAACCAACAGTGACTTTACCCGATGAGCTGTCCAGGTGCTGACTTTCCTTCGAAAAGAAAGTTCCTGGAGGTCCAGATATCACCAGAAAAAATTCACTATTCGTTTTAAAGTTCGGATAAGCGATGATTCGGTCTTCTGGATACTCATCTCATTGGAAAAGACTGAGAAATAATCTCTTCGACGGGATTCGAACTCACGACCCCTTGAGTATCTCCAGCTAGAAGGCCAGCACACTAACCACTAAGCTATCGAAGCTCTCTGATTTTCTCTCACTATAAACTGGTTTAATTTATATTCGTGTTTCAAATTATCATTAACACCTTTTTCTAACATTCAAAGTTAATTGATTTTTGTTCACAAAATGAAAGTCAAATAATGTAGAAATGAGCTACAAGAATGTTTTTATACTACGAATAACTTTAAATACAAGAATTTTTTTTTACTGACACCCATACATTAAAAACAATCTACTTCCATACTTGACATTTTCTATGATAATACATACACATAAGTTTAAAATTGTATCCATTGAAGTCCGTCAAAATATACTACGGAATAAAATATCAAGAAAAAATTGTACACTGAATACCTTTCACAAAATATAGAGTTGAAAACTTTGAAAAACCGCTAATCATGAAATTTAATTACTTTAACATGGAACTTTCAAAAAACGGCCAAAGTATAATATACTTACTCGCTATTAATCAGTTTAATCAGGAGACGAACCGAACAGAATTAAATATTAAACTTATTAACTATATTATTTATATTAAGGTATACTCTTTGTATTCTAACGATCATCCATGCATCAATGAATGGCTGTTACTGCTTTTTCTGCATTGATTTACCAATTAAGAATCTAGTTATGCAGATAGCTTAGACATTATTAAAATTTACACCAAAAAATTTTTCAAGATTACCGGGGCACGCTTAAATAGGTAATGTAGGGTGGCTCATGAGTTTTTTTAACTATTTAATTTACTAAGAAATAAAAGAACTTGTTCATGCTTTTGAAGATCACCATGAAATCAATCGTTACAGCATGGAGCGGCCAATAGCCAGAAATGCAAAAAAACTCTACGATGTATGGGATATTTTACTCTAACCGAAACAGAGAAAAATAGATCTCTCAAAAAATTGTCATCCAAGTAAGGTATCGATTAACATGCATATTTTGTCCATCATCCAGTTTTTAAAGAATTTTGTCCCACTTTGCTTAATGACTATCAGGTAGCGAATGTGTCTTGAGAACCATGTCAAGAATTACTTGCCTTGTGACAAAAAAAAAGTTATATTGGCAAAGAAAAAAAATATTTACAACATCGCCAGTACATCCGTGAGCTGTTATATGCTATCTAGTGGTCGTCAGTGTAAGCTTCATAAAATTTCGACAAAATGTATGATAAAAGTAAAAGGCTGTTGGATCACTAGTGTTACTATTACTTTCGTGAAGTAAAACCTACAATTTAGTTTTGTAAAATTATTTTATCAATGTTTAAACGCAACTTTTTGTGGGTAGGCTTCATTAAACTTAATAATAAATTTGACTACAGTCACTTATTTTTGTTAATTATATTATCTTAGTACTGAAAGGATTGAGCTGTATCATGACTCTGTCTTATTACTGCCATGTCCCATATATATACGTAGTTAATGTTTGTGTATGATCTAAATACGTACCATAGTAAAAGTTGGTGTAAACTCCAGAACTACTATAATTTTTCTTTGTGATTCATGTCAAACCATAAGATGTATAACATTACACGTACTTATAACATGTAATGTAAAAATATGTATGCACAAATTAGTACACATCAATGTAATAATTGGATTGGAAAAAAGTTTTTCTCTTTATTTCATTTATAACTATTAAGTTGATTTATTCAATTCTTGGGCAAATAGAGAATAATAGATATAATTTTATTATGCTGTAGGCAGGAAGGGCCTGCATATTTGTATTTTCTAGAAAGGCTCAGCCTTTTACGAACTTCGAGCGTCAACCACGAACAAAAAATAGGTATTTACGCTAATTCATTCAGACAGCTTTTTAAAAAAAGCAATTTTATACGTACAAGGACTGGGGACTCACATTTCTCTAAATACCCTGAATTTCTGTAAAATATTGTGTCACTTTATTTAATTATAACCAGCTTGTGCATGTTTTATAAGCTGTATTGAGATATACTTGCTATGTACCAAAAACAAAAACGTTTTACTTGAAAGAAAAATTTTTGTTTCTGTTTCAGAAGCTACAGAAGCCTTAGTGTGGCTGGCGCAACCGCTGGTGTAAAATTACATAATGCCAACTGTTTTTTTTTTTCGGAGGTGATAAAAATAAAATATTGTATTTACAACATAACTAACTTGCAGTATATAGCTATTAAATTATCTCATATCACCACTTGTAACACATTAAGGATGATATCAACGACGCATTATACATGGTTATCTTGCCAATAGCAGTACGCAATAAACAAAGAGTATAAGAAAAAAAGATTTTCTAAGGAGGGAGGATAGTAATATGAGCAGTGCAGTCAAGAGCATCTACAGAAAGTATTCAGAATAAGCACAGTATTGACACACAGTTTTAGGTTACGAATAGTCTGTAAAGATCTGGATCAGGTCTACGATGTGAACATACGCTCTTGCGTTATGGAAATAAGAGAAAGAAATGATTATTGTAGCAAATTTTTCTAGCAAACATACCAAGCATTCTAGTTCTTACACAATAGTTTTTGAAGTCAAAAAATTGATATAAATACTTACATCTCCATTTTTTAGTTTTCTGTATTCTTCTGTACATCCAAGTAGCAGATCAGAATTGACACATAAATGTCCCTCAATATGATCACAGTTTAATGCTCCAATATCTTCCTCACTATAGTCTGCATAAACCTGTAAATAATAAACTAATTATAATACATACATTGATATTAATATTAATAACAGTGTAAATTTAACTTTAAAATGAGTTGTCAAGATGTAAATTGAAAGCGAAAATGATAAAAAAAGTACAATGTGAAATTGAATCATGTAAAACATAAGAGCTAATATTGTAATCGTATGGCTAATGGTTTTTTATAAGAAAAGTATAATTTGCGCATTAAATCCAGGTAGTACTCAGTACGTCACTAAAACGCAAAGTACGAACTTAAGCACCTAAAATAAATATTCTCAATGTACGCTTCAGTCAAACTTACATATATTGTTTTTCTTTCCGAAAAAAACTGAAAATGTACGTCTATGGACATTCTTTATGCCCTACAGTTTGCCAAAGTAGTTTTTGTCCGTGGACGCAAGGAAATCACAAGAACACAAAGTTTAACCTAGAAGCAACAAACCAAACCGCAGCATTTGTACTTGACGTCGTAAATTGAATTTTAGCCTTACAGAACGAAGCTGGTAAAAATATAAAATGTTATCCATTTATGGAGAAAAATATAAAGGATGGAATAAGGTTAAGCGAGATACCTTTTTAGAGTTTTCGTCTCATGCGGCGTTGCCACATTTATTTTCACTTGTTTATTTCGGAACATATAATGTATTTCAGAACACGCATTGACCATACATTGTGACACTACCCTCTTCACTTCTCTTTACTTTAACGTATAGTTTTCTAACTTTGACGCAAGTGTAAGTCTTTAACTTCAGAGCAATTTTCAAGATAATGATCGTTTGACCACAACAGGCACTAGAAAAATTAAGAAACGATTCATCCGGTGAAGACTTACTAGCTGGAACACTTAAGACATGATGATAGTAGTCTCTACAATTATTTTCAAATCTTTCATTTCTAGAGCTACGAGCTCTAGAATCGTCATGGTAATTTTTTGAAGATTTATCTCGTTTGTCTTCGTTAAAATGCCTGCTATTTGGCTCTGATTTCTTTTCGTTTGCATTTAATGAAATTAGACCAGCTGCTAAAATGATTTGGGTTTCTTGATGAGAAAAATCAGAAACTATACATAAAGTGGGGTTTTCAAGACGTTCTAAAACTGCGAAATCAGCATAATTATCTAACATTAATCCAGGCATTTTCATTATCTCATTGTCTGCTAATTCAAGAGAATATAAATGCCCAACAAAATTGAGAGACTTTGTTGCAGTCACCGCATTTTGCAGCTTCGACGCAATTTCAACTAAATTAGTTTTTAAAAAATCGATCCTATGCTAATCTTTAATTTCATTGATTATCTTTTCCAATATCAGATAAGGATTACTAAAACGCATTTTCAAAGTATTGATAATATCGTACACCGATGACTTACAAGCAAACAAAGTTTTTGTCTCATCAAGAGCTTCTCCTTTAAACGCTTCATAAAGGCGCATAATATTTTCTTTGTCTGAATAATCACCTAAACTAGTAAAAGTCTCGTATGTTTGCTTCTATCGATTCTAATCAAGAGGATTCCCAGAAAAGGCAGGTAAGAATTTTGTCGAAACTCTATTTACGTATTAAGAATAAGAGCTGAAAGAGTCGCAGAGCGATCGTTACGGCCGTCCCCACGGTGACTATGCGCTCGGAGCGCGTCAGAGCTGGTGGAGTAGCAGAGTGGTTATCACGAGCATCCTCACGGCAACGGTGTGTTGACACCAAGAGTGGCGCTGCATGACATGCACCTGGCCAATATCATTTGCCGACTAATATAATATTCTAGTTGTTACGGAACAAACAAGGTCACTATTAAGAAGATTTACCTTATTATTTGTTCAAGCGTTTCTCCACAATCGGTTGAATAGTTGCCAGTTGTGTGAGTCATGTCACAGTAATTGTTGTCAACAGCTCCATCACGCCCCTAAAATCAACGTCGTCTTGCGAACGGCCGTTTCGGCCCGAACATTCGTCCTACGTCTCGTAAAAAAACTTTCATCATTCACGAAAGAGTTATCGGCAACAAATCATAATTCACCACGACTGGAATCGGGAATTAATTTACAACTGATTCTAGTCACGATTATGGGTCCCAAAATGTACAAGGTTATTTATACTTTATTAGATGGAGGCGCTCAATGCTTCATTATTAATACAGGATTAGTAAAATAGCTCGATTTAGTTACAAATAAAAGTAACATACTTATTGAGTGGGGTTGTAATGTTTTGATCACATTGTCTCATCAAAAAACGGATTTCAGTATACAAAGCAATTTTAATTCTAACATTTTTAATTTGAAAAATATATCATTAGTCTATAATCTCTCTCTTCCCAAGCAATTTGTAAGCGATAGGTTGGTGGACTACTGTTTTAAAAAGGCCGGTGTTTTTATTGAGCACTTTGACGCTGCCCCTTTGTTGCTGTTAAGTCAAAATAACGCAAATTTAGTTCTAGCTCAGAATTCCCGTGTAATTACAAATCAATTTGATGTTTCGGAATGCCTCCTGGAATGGTCAATCCATGGGTATCTTTTTAATGAAAGTTTCTATAAAAGTAAAGAGAAGTTAAGGGGGTAGTGTCACAATGTATGGTCAATGCGTGTTCTGAAATACATTATGTGGTCCAAAACAGATAAGTAGAAATAAATGTGGCAACGCCGCATGAGACAAATACCCTCTGTATATCTAGACGTATAAGTATAGATACGTTCGGAGGTTATATTGTACGTCAACATTGAGTTGGTGGTGAAATCTCCGCTGCAACATCTTCACGGATCTTTAAATACACATTTTTAATTTGTTATAACTAAACAACGGTGAATCTACGGGTACTGTTTTTGGAATATAATGTTTAAAACATACTTTTTTACATTATGTTTGAATTTCAGCAGTCTGAATTTTTTTTAATAGCAATCTGTAAAATACTCTTTATCCGATAGTACGTGTTAAATAGATAATTTATTTCTTAAAAACGGTGAAGTTTGAGTGCCCGAAATGTTAATATCTTATTCTATATATAATTGTTAGCTTATACGAATTTTTCAAGGTGTTCCTAAATTTTTGGATGTTGTGACAAAACCCCCTTAAACAATTTCATTAAGCTTTATTTCGGAATCAAACATTTAAATTGTTTCGATAAAAACTTTGAAAAAGATCGTGCATTAGAAATTCTAAAAGAAACCTGTAAATGTAGTAACAAAGAATAGGAAGTTGGGCTTTTATTAAAAGATAAAAATTTAAATATTTTTGATAGCTGTCCAAACGCTTTGCAAAGATCAAAATCGTTAGAACGAAAACTCAACTGTGAGGAAAATTATGCACAGTTGAATTATAAAGAAATGGATGGGCTTTTTGAGAAGAAATTTACTAAAAAAAAGGCACTGTCGAAAAAAATAACAGGGTTTGGTACTTACCTTATTTTGATGTTACAAATATTAGTAAGCCAGGCAAATTACGACTTATTCTCGATGCAGCAGCGAAATCCTGCGGTACTAGTTTTAACGATTTATTATTTACGGGTCCCACTCTTGAGATCTTTACTTGGAGTTTTAATGAGATTTAGGCATTATGCCTTTGCTATAACAGCCAATTTACATGACATGCTTCTCATGATAAAACTTAGCGAAGAAGACCGTGATGCCTAGCGTTTCTTGTGGCGGGAAAAAGATAGATACAAGGAGCCATAGAAGTTCGTTATGTCTACCGTATTATTTTGGGCTAAATTTTCGCCTTCTTCTGCGTTGTGTGTTAAAAATTCTAATGCTCTCAATTTTTGTCTAAATTTTTAGTAACTGCAAAGAATTTGATCGATAACTGTTATATGAATGAATTTTTAGATAACAGTGAAACGTTAGAAGAAGCAGCATAAAAGTTTAACAAGCGATGAAGATCAGCGCTAACGCTAATTGGTCAAGACATAAGTGGGCAAATAGTAATACTTCTTGTTTATCAAACCTAATTTCGTGCAATAACAGCAAAAATCTAATCAAGTCAGTGAAGAAAAAATATTAGATTTAAACTTCTTTGACAATCCATTCAGGAATTCTTATGCAAGACGTGTCGAGCAGTGAGATTAAATGGGGCGAACAGCTTCATGATACTGAATTTAAAAAATGAAAACAATGGCTTGATAAGTTTAAAAAATTGAAAGATTGTCACGTAAATAGATGGTATCAGTTTAAAAATCCTAATTTCAGAAGCACCGAGCTTCACATTTTTTGTGATGCAAGTTTGAGAGCTTATTTAGCAGTTGCGAAGTGGCATTTTCCGATGAAAGATGACAATTGTCATGTATCATTTATCATGGCAAAAAGCAGAATTACTCAGATAAAAAATTTTATCATTCCACCATTAGAGTTGCAAGCTGCTGAACTTGCTGCTAAACTTGCTACTAAACTTGCAAATATAATTAAGATAGAACACATTTTTGAAATAACTCGGCAAATTTTTTGATCCGATTCACAGATATCACTACATCATATTCGAAAAAATCCCCACAGTTATAAATTTGTTGCAAATCAAATATTAAAGATACAAAAAAGTTCGCTAGGTGCCAAATAGAAATGGATACTTTACAAATATAATCCAGCAGATGATGGTACAAACATTGCTTACGATGCTTCGAGAAAAGAGAGTCGTTAGTTTTAAGGCCCAAAATTTCTAAAAGATTCTGATTCAACTTGTTTAATAAAGAATTTTTACTTTAAAATGCCCAATTTTTATCCTGAAAGTAAACAAAAAAAGGTTTTTATTTCTTGTTTAGTTTTAAAAGACCCTCTAAAAGATTTTTTTACTATTTTTAATGTTCAATAAATTGATTTCTACGGCAAAAAACGTTTTAAAAATTTGAGACGCTATTAAACATAAACACAGCTCTTTGTTTGATCTTAAAACAGAAGTGGAAAAAATTTGTATTAAATTAAGTAAGTTTAAGTCTTTCCCGGACAAGATCAAAATTTTAAACAATTCATCTAAGTTTAGCGAAAAAACCAGGTGTGGGTCTCAGGACCCACGGTAAATGTAAAACATTAAAGGATATGTTATTGAACTCGGTAATATTTGATCGTCTATGATAAAAATAGTAATTTTTGTCAGATAAGTGCCGTTTGTCTTCGGGGCTAAATGTGGCTTGAGGGACCTGAGAAACAGGACCTGAGGAACGTAAGGCAGCCACGGAGCAATGTCGCATATCTGGCGAATCCTATTTTTTCTACCGAGCGCACACCAGTCTCTCAAAAACGTGCGAGATGAAAAGTATTTATTTTTTTGACTCTAAATAATGTTCATTCCATATTTTTTAATTAAAAAGACAGTTTATTTATAAATATGTATTTTTATCAGTGAAAATAATAGATCAGGAAAAAGCAAGTTATGTTGATATTTTTCTTTGTTCATTAACATATAAACAACTAGAACAAGAAAGAACAATAATACACGGCAAATAGTATACCTATACTACCTACCTACACATAGGTACATACATTAGTTTAACGAACGATCAGGTGTATTGCTTTCTCTGTTTCTATTTCTCTTTTTGGATATCTGTTTACTGTGCGTAGTTGTGCACGTGCACAAATTTCGTTGGCTCTTTATTAAAGGCAGGTTAAAATAAAGTTTGAATAAATACCATTGGAAGACCCCGGGAAAACTTTACATTATGGTCAAATATTGATATTTTAAAATAATCCTGTTCACAGAGAAGAAATTTTTTTTAAATGATGAAGAAATTATACTAATTCTAATATTAATTCATCATTTTCTATATGCGCAAAGTATTTAAAAAAGCCATGAAAAAGGCCTACCTCTATGAGTAAAATAGAGAGAGAAAGAAAGAGAGAGAGAGAGATAAAGAGAGCAAGCGCGACAGCAGACGATCAATGGCTCTCTCTATCTCACTTACTTTTACAGGTACTGCCAAACTGCCTTTTTTATTTTTTTCTCAACATTTTGCGCTAGTCGAAACAAAATTAACAGTGCTCATGGACACAAAATTTTTTTGCGCTGGTATTTTTATTTTTCTGTATATGAAACTATTGAAAATAGAAACTAACTTTTTGATAACGTATATTGATGTTATAATTAATTGAAACCTGCTCTTCCATAAATAATAAAAGATCTTTTTTTTTTCGAAGTAAACAAAAATAAAAATTGGGTCTTCTGCTTATCAAACACGCTTACCATGCTGAACCTTACCGCCTTCTTTAACTTTTACTGCTAAGGATGTTGGAGAGATTAAGAATAATCATGTTGTCAAATGAAAAATACCATTAAAACCGTTTTACTTAATTATTTTTTTTAGAAATAAGAAATCTGATTAGGATTAATTAACGTTTTGATATTGACTTTCCGATTCACTGAATTTTTAGATTGGTCCCGTATTTTTGCCTCCTCAGCTGAACGGTGCAGCGTATCTCGATTTTTGAAAAAATCAGTTGCCTAGGCTTCAGAGGACGTCCCACTTGCGACACGACTGAGACTCATCTACCAGCATGATGGAGCCCCAGCCCATTTTACACGTAATGTCACGAGGTACCTGAACGATACCTTCCCGGAGAGGTGGATAGGTCGAGGAGGTCCAATAGCGTGGCCAGCCCGTTCCCCCGACCTGAACCCGCTCGACTATTTTCTGTGCGAGAGATGAGGTGCGAAAGAGAGGAATGGCCCAAAGATCTGTCAACAATATTGTTCGAAGAGCTAATTTAGCTGTCGAAAACTATGGAGGACACATCGAACTGTTGTTGTAAAGGTATAACAAAATTGGAAATGTTATTGTAACTATTTTGCAGTCCATTAATATGATTTTTTACAACCTGTTGCAGCTTTTAGAAGAGATAAAAAATGAGACAGTCAAAGAGTCCTGTAGAACCAGCAATGAAATTAATTTTTTTTTTAAACACGCCAGATATATTGATTAATATACTGCCAGTCCGAAGCCTGGGAAAAGTGTGACGGGAAAAAAATCTTATAAGAATAACAGTGACCAAGAGGTTCAAGACCTATCGACACGCAGATTGAAAAACAAGCATAATCATTCACGCTGAGCAATCGTGCTTAACGCGTGAGATTTTCTTGCGTTTCTAAATTTACTTGTAATTATTTAGACGATAGAGCTTTGTATGGATTAAATACTAATCCTTTTTTAGACGATAAAGCTTGACAAAATGCATAAAATTTGACCAACTAATAGCGTGAAATGGGCTTCTTCTTTTTTTACACTTTTTTTTTATCTTCAAGTAGTTTTAAAATTTTGTTAATTTTTTTCCATAGATAAAAAAAAAAAAAAGGAAACAAAAATAAAAATTGGAGCTTCTGCTAGTCAATTACTCTCACCATGTTGGGACCTTTCCGCCTAATTGAACTTTTAGTGCTTATGACGTTGGAGGGCGTAAGAATAGTTGTGTTTTAAAATTAGATAATCAAAGCTCTAGATTTAGAAGATTTTTGATAAATGAACAAGCTCGATGCGCGGAATTTTCTTTCTTTTTTTTCAAATAGTCATGTGGTACTCCAGGGACCAAGAGGTTCAAAACCTATCGATACGTAGATGGAAAAATAATCATTCTGATTCGCGCTGAGCCATCGCGCTGAAAGCGTGAGATTTTCTCTAGTTTCTAGATGTAGCTGTTATTTCTCAGACGATAAAGCTTTGTATGGATTAAATACTGATCCTTTTTTCGTAAAATCTTACACGTTAGAGAGGTGTACCCCATAAACGCACATGTCTTGCTTAATCGTAATTTCATTTATTATTTTTTATTTTTTTTATTTTCGTAAATCAGACTAAAAAGTTTGATGAAATAAAAAAATTTGACCAAGTAAATGCGTGAAATGAGCTTCTTCTACAGTATACAAAAAATTAAAATTTTATTTCCAAGTTGTTCAACGTTAAAAGATCAAGAGTTTTACTGAGTATTCGAGCTCAACGCATGAGACCTTCTCACATACTGGTTTTTTTTATCAGGCGATGCATGTTCAAAAAAATTTCAATTGAATTGTTTCTCTGTGAAATTTACTGAGAAAAAAATATGCACTGAATAAGCGTAGTGGATGTGCGTAATCATTTCTCAAAAATCAGATCTCCGGTTAAAATACTTCGGCCTTGCTATTTGAATTTTGCGCTGGTACGGTAACTGATCAAATCTCTGCAGTCGGCAACCTTGTCTCTTGGCATACCTATTACCACCTTCTCCGTAAAATAGTTTAGCTATGCGTAGTCGCCCCTCCACAATGTTTAGGCCCCTCCTCCTGATGCTAAGTGCTCTGTGGTTGGAGGAATTGATCGATTATTAAATCAACAATATCTCGTTAATTGTCCATCGAATCTAAATTTTGTAAAAAGCTTTTCGAGAGCTTTTGATGAGCTTTATCTCGTGGTATAGTTTTCCGGGCTCAAAATTAGAACGCCCTGAATAATATAAAAATGCTCTATTATAGATCAATTTTCTAATTAAGAAGTTTCTCGGTTGGTATCCCTAAGTAATAAGAACAGAGATCAGATCAGCATACTGCGTAGCACAATCAATAAGGTCCCTGACTATTTATCCACGCGATTTGGGTTCAATTCTCGGAGTCTGTAAAATTAAAAAAAATTTTTTTACACATATATAATATATGGGTGTAGGTATGTATATGCTACATGTACAATACATATATGATATTTACTTATTATATACTCTTCTACATAGCTATATACACGGGTAGTACACATTACAAACGAGAGACGGGCAGCAGTAAACGCGTGGAGAAAGAGATAGAGAGCCGAGCTGAGTTAAACCAGAGATAGTGCCATAGCACGGGTCGAACCCCCAAGCGCACTAATAGATGTCTTACATCAAAAAAGCAAATTTAATATTCGTAAACTTATTTTTAAATTCAAAGGGTATTGGGTTATAATATATATTATGTATTATATGCGCATGCGGACGTATTTCTAAATTGTGTCAGACAAATCAATCTTCCCATTTAATCGATCTTGATTCTAAAGAAACGTTCACTTAGTTACTTATAAAAATTTATTATAATAAATTCTATCACGGTAGTCACGGGAGCGTTTTGAACTAATTACGTCAGTTCTATTGGATAGTAGGTTTACGTAGGTATTAATATTGAACTCGCACACTCTTTAAGTACGGATTCCTCAATAATGGCTCTGAAGCGTTTTGCAGCTAAAAGGGGCACTCCATCAATCATTTACTGTAACAATAAAACAAATTTTAGAGGTATAAACAATAAGTTGATTAAAATTTTCAAAGAACTAGATCAAGTTTGTTTGGATAAGTATGCTACTGACAATAAAATTAAATTTAAATTTAACCTGCCAAATACTTCGCATATGGAAGGAGCTTGGAAGAGACTTACAAGATCTATGAAATCTGCCTTAAACGTTGTAATGAAAGAAACAGCTCCTAGCACAGAAGTCAAAGCAGAAATAGAACATTTTGTGAATTCTCGTCCTCTCACTCATGTTTCTCTTTATCCGCAAGATCAAGAAGCTCTCACACCCAACCACTTTTTGTTAGGAGCTTCATGCGGTCAAATTAAAATAAATAAATACGATAGTTAAGCAAGTTGTACAGGGAAACAATGGATTTTGTCTTGAGATTTGGTAAATACTTTCTGGCATCGTTGGACACGTAAATTTTTACCAACTATGATTCCTCGTAAAAAGTGGCATGAAAAAGGAAAAGACCTAAAAGTTAACGATATAGTAATTATTCTTGACGATCGTATTGATCGCAATTCATCGAGAAAGGATGAAGTTGTTCGAATATTTCGCGGCTCAGATCATCAAGTACCTGTAGCTGAAGTACGAAAATCGAACGGTACTTTCCTTAAACCTAGTCGTAAGTTAGTCAAGTTTACGTAAATTTGGTGGCTGAGAAAATATTACGGAACAAACAAGGTCATTATTAAAAGAATTTTTTTTTCTTATCATTTCTTCGAGCATCTTCTCCACAATCGATTGAATAGTTGCCAGTTGTGTGGGTCATGTCACGGTAATTAGAAGCGTTATTGGAGGCAAATATGTCTCTGTGAGTGTCCAGAGATATTGCATAGGTGAGCGCTCTGTAAAATTCCAGAGGCTTCCTCGTTCGATAACCCTGAAACGATTGTCGAATTTATAGTTTGTTTTCTCTTTTTTTTGGTTACTATGACTTACCTCTGTTTGTTGCGACTTTGTTTTCTCTCTGTTAAATAACCTCGTTTGAAAAGAAAAAGTTAGTTGGTAGATTAAGCTCTTCAAGATCGGGAGCCAATTTTGTATCTTTTCTAAGATAAACCGCTCAGTGTGAATCTCAAGAGTCGTCTTATTACGTTTGTGTTTCAACACTAATGATTAGGTCATGTAAAAACACTACCTAGTTACCCGGGAGGAAAAGATTGAGCAAAGTCTCGAACCCAAGCCCTCTAGGCGGTAAGCAAGCGCTCTGCCATCTTAGCCACTGAGAACTCCTAACGCTGCATGCTATCTACTGTGAAATTAGAAAGCATCTGTAGTCGATATTACACTGCTGGCAGCTCTGCTTGATTGTAAGAACACGACTATCTTAATTATACATAGGAAAAATTGGGCTTGCAGCTAACTTAACGATAAGACCATTTCTCGGGGACTGAGCCTGAGAAAATTTTGTTTTGAGCATTTTGAGATACACATGTCTCGTTCTCGTTGGTATAACGACTTTCTGACCTATATTTTTCGGTAAAGCTGTGTAGGACAAAAGAAACTAAGGGAAACCAAAATACATCAGGCATACCAGCAAAAATACTCATTTTTCAATATTTGAAAATTCAAGTATGCAAATTTGAAGTGATTAGTAGCGGGGTCACCGAGGCTTTGTTTGCTTTCTCAAACTCACCTCGTTGCGCTTCCACGCACTTGATGTTAAAAATTTTTAATGTTTTATAATTGAAAAATTTAATTATTGTCATAGCTGTACAGTAACCATTAACTATTATGATAATAACTTAAAATTAATAAGTCTGTTTTTAGGTGTATTAATTTTTTTTCGCGCACACTGGATTTCTAGTAAGTGAATGATTTTGGCAAAAGACTCTTTTTTTATTTTGTAAGCTTTGGAGCGATGCGCATGCCATACCATCTAATTTATAAGTAGCCCAACGAAAATCAGTTGTAATAGACAGATATAAAATAACTATGAAAATAGTAAAATTTATGCTTAAAAATAATTTTTCTAGCTACTTCTTTTTCAGTATTATAACAAAAATTTTTATATTTTACAGGAAATTTCAAAGTGTACACATTATTGTACGGTATTATAATGGATTTTCACGAAATTCTATGATCATATATTTCTAACCACTAATTGGTCCTGCGGTCCTTAGCCAGTACCTTGGACCACCTGCAAGGTGCTTTAAGTTAAAAATATAAAGGTACTAAAATAATGACTACCTCCTTAAGCACAAAGATATTAAAGAACCGCTGGAAGCCCTGGAGATCGACTGTGTAGTTCGCAGTACTCAGAATAATTATCATCCACTTATGGTTCTAGTGTACTAAGATTGTGCTGAGAACTCGGGCATGCTTGTGTGCAGCCAGCTTCTCATTAGCAAAGCATTTGTAAGACGTTAGAACGTCTAAAACTTCAAGACGCAGCGCAAAGCTCGGAAACATCAAACTTTAATACCTAATACTCAATAACCCAGTACGCTAAAGGTTTTTTTATGCCGTTTAGTTCAAAGCACGCTTGGTAACTAATCCTAAGTAAACAATCTCAAATAACCAAACAAATTTTATGGTATTAGTTTAATGTTATATCTAAAATCGCTTAAATCATGAGCAGTTATTATCCAGTAACTAAATGCACGCACTTCTCTGAAATTTTATTCATTTACTAAATAAATGAAACTAATAAAAATAAGCAAAATTCCAAGCCATTAATCCTGAATAACCTAATGCATTTGCTGGTGTGTACTTCTGTTTATTACCTTGATAAATCAAATCCCAAGTAGCTAATCCCCAGTTACTCAATGCAATCACATACTTGGATTTATTATTATTTTAAAAATAAACTAAAAGTATGTACGCAAATTTTCGAAGTCCTGAAGTACTTACATGCCCACACTTGAAAGCTTTCCTTTATCAGTTGAGAAAAAGAAAAACATTCAAGTAGTTACAACTTATGCTAGTTTAAAATTAAAAGTACATCAACGAAAGCATACACATGCAAAAGTTCAGCTACTGTGTATAGTATAAACACATAAAAGTTTTTAGTATATCAGATCATATCATATGTTAGATCAGTTGGATACATACTTTGCTTTAAACCCAAAGATTATGAGTTCAAGACTCAACGTCAGCATTTTAAAAAAATTATCTTTTCATTCTTTCCTTTCATATCAAAAAATATTTAGATATTCATTTATCAATAATTATTAACTACAAAAAAGCGTGCATGCAAAAAAATCTCACACTACTAACNTTTTTTTTTTTTTTTTGAAGAAATTGGTTAATGTAAGTGAAATTCAAAATGTGTGGTGTGGTGTTGTGCTATGATGTTGAATGGCATGGTGGAATGATGTCATATGGCGTGGTGGGATGATGTTGTGTGGTAAAGAAGGACCAGAAGTACGTCATGAGGGGTGGGGCAAAGGGGGGAGAATCAAGCAAAGTCCACTTCCGTTACTTTTTTTCTCAAGGTCACCAGTCTAAAATCGTTGATTTACTTTGTAGGGCAGAACGCGCCTATAGAACTTAAGTATAACTTCTGAAGTTTATATACTTTTTTTAAGTATAACTTAAAAAAGTATTAAAATGTAAAATCAATCAAAGAATTCACAACTGTTTAACAATATTATTATTCCTCTTCCAAGGTTTGGTCAACACCTCCCTGAGAATAGTGACGAATGCATCGGTATTGTAGCCAGTTTTGATATGGGATACGGCACTAGAGGTACAGGAAGGACGTACGACAGCTTCACAGGACATGCACAGGATATGGGTTTGAAATCCAAAAACTGATTGGCTTTTCAACAAAAATGAGAAAATACTTCCAATGTGAAAGAGGGCACAGTAATAACTCCCATAGCTATCAAGGTGTTTTAGATGGAACAGAAAAAAGTATGGAGTCTGCAGCTGCTGTTAATCTCATGTCTAATGATAATACTTTGCTTGCTAAAGCTTACGTTCGAATTAACATGTTTATTGGTAATGGTAATAATTCAAGTATTTCTCAAGTAAGAGAAAATTCTCATCATAAAACTGCTATCTATCACAGTACTGCAACAGTCTGTCTGCCTCTGCCAGTGCAATTCAAAAGAGACAGCAACCGTGTTTTTTGATATTGAGACTACAGGTTTTCACAAGTCTTCATAAATTACGCAAATTGCAGAAAAGAGTTTTGGAAATAATTCTCATAACTTCTCAAAATATGCATATCCACTCAATGGGATTCTATCCCGAGTAACCGATATCACTGGAATGAAAATGATCGGGGGCCAACTTTTTTTTGAAGAGTTTTACAAGAGTTTACAAAGCCTTTCATTTTGGTTGGACACAATTGCTTCACTTTTGATGTTCCTAGAATGTATCAAGCGCTTTGCTTTTTTGATTTATTGACAAAACTTTTCAAGTGTGTCTGTAGAGTAACGGATACTTACAATATTTGCAAGACCTACTCAAAAATTGCAAAGCAAGAGGCGCGTTTGAAACAACCAAATCTTGCTGCAAAATATATTCCAGGATGGAATAAGAAAGATGCTCATGAAGCATTTGGTGACTGTTAAGCATTAGAAAATATTTGTGATGCTTTGAAGTTAAATGACTTATTGATTTCCTTAAGAAAGTTAGCAAGTGATTTAGTGCATAGTAAAATACAAAAAGAAATTGCCACTTTGCTTAAGCAAGACCTCCAACCATTGGACAATGTTCTTTTAAGAGTGGTGATAAAACGTCTTGCTGAGAATGGCTTGTCGATGTCTATTCTACAAAATGCATGTAAGCATGAAAAAAAAGAATTTATCAAGGTCTTGCTTGTAGAAGATAATGGTTATGGAAAAGTTAAGGTGACAAAGAAAGAAAAAATTGTTGAGACTCTGTCAACTTTTTTGAAAGATATGAAGCAATCTGCTAATCTGACTGATAAGTAATTCAGGACCTTTTGTGGAAATAAATATTAACTAGGTTCATAAAATGACAGATAAACATCATATTATGGATTAATTCAATATAAACATATATATGGAGGTTGGGCAGTATGGTCATAACACTATGCTGTTTCATCTAATCTTCCGATAATTTTAAAACAACTTCTTACCGCCTACGCTGATTACATAACTAACATCACCCTTACATACGTCACAAACGTTTACATACTTATTTCTAGTCCATATTTAATACCGAGAACATAATTGTATCTCAAAAATTGAGACAAACCATCCTGCAGTATCGCTTTTTCAATAGCAAAGTAGTACATGCCAGTGAATGTCCCTTCAGGACGTTCATCACACATAGATTTTTTTGACAGATATTATTCAAGCATTAAAAGTATACTAAAAGTAACAATCAGAAATACCCGAAAAAAATTGCAGATCGTTTAACTGTACCCTTTTTCACATGTTGAATTTTCTAAATTTGCAACCTAATATGTAACCTTATGGAAAAATCATTTAAATTTGTATTTATTAGATCTGTATAAGACCCCCAATTTTTGTTTGTACGAAAGATTACTCTTGGATAAACCTGTTTTATTTTTAAATAGATCTAATTTTTTTTTTTTTTGTTAACAAAAAAAAGAAGGGGTTAAGTATGCGTAAAAGCGTATGTGTGAGTTTATCCATATGAGAAAAATAATTTCCACCGTTGCTGCATACATTTGTTGTTTTGGTAACAAAGTTGTGAGATTGGAAAAATAAATTTTTTAATTAAATATTTTTTGTCAATTCAAAATTTTTACAATTTGAACAAAAAGCTTTTTTTATTTATTATAACGTGAGAAAGTGCACATCCACGGCTCGTTGGGCCAACAATTATTTGATGACTTAAAAAATGCACGGTACTTTTTTGCATTATTACATTTTGTTCACTTTTTACAGTTTATTATTTGACTACATAAACTGCACCGATTCCGAACAAAAATATTTTTAATAGGCAGTTTTTTCTTCTGAGAAGTGTCAGGAATAGATGTCAAACTTTTAACTAAAAACGTTTTACATAACATGTCACCACACTGCGGTGTTTCATTCAGTAAGTTTTAGACAGGGGGGCCACTAGTAAATAAATAAACGCAAGCCCAATCGAGCGCTTCGAGTTAATTAAGATTAGGCTCTGAAACTATAAAATACTTAATAAATAAATAAAAAACTCACGAGCGAACACTTAAAGTTACTTGGTATTAGGCTCTCATGTTAGAATATTAGTGGTTCTGGCTTCTTCGCACATGCATTGTATCGTGTCTATATATATATAGATTTATACAGTCACAGCGCCTCTTTTTGCTCAGCGCTGCTTCATTCTAATTTGACCACTCGAGCTATATAGAAGCGCTCTTGTTGTTGAAGCCTACGGCTCCTTGTACTACTCCATGCCTTCGATTATCTTTCGATAACAATAAAGTTATTTCTTGTATTCTTGTTTACATTTACTTTGCATAGAAGAAGCGAAGCTTTATTGAACTTCTTTCTGAAGAAACTTGTTCTTCAAATTAAATAATTTTTTGGTAATTGTTTATTAACATTATTTTACTCAAAAAATGCAAAACTTATCAATGCTCTTTAATCATTACATTTTGTTACTAACACTGGAAACTCATTTTGGCCCTCAACAGTAGTAACTACGGGCTTGCAGTCCAAAAAATATGAAATATAAATCCATGATTTGACTGTATCTAAATAACGAGCAAAGAAGACATCGATGATTGTTCCATAAGTTCTGTAAGTGGTCGATTGCAATGGATTATTAACTATATTCAATACAATTTTTTTTCCAAAAATTAAATTAATGGCACACCAGCTTCAGAAGAAGAGTTTACATTAAAATCTCCGCTTACCACTATAGAAACCTTATAAATTTTTTTTTTCAAGTATGGAAGAACCCCTGCCTGTCTACATTAATAGATATTTCGAATATCTCAACATTAGACCACGCTCTTCCAATATAAAATATTCAGTAAATACTCAAGAGCGAATACAAGCGTGTGCTTCAGATTACTGGTTATTACTTGCGTTTTGTTTAATTACTTAATAAAAAAACGTATATACATGAGAGTACATCAGGTAACTGGGAAAAGCTACTTAAGGTAGAAAATTCGTAGACAAACGTAGTCAAACCCAAGGTTAATTTAAAGTCATACAGATAATTATGAATATAAGCTCTAAATTCATGAAATATTTATCGATGAATTGAAACGCTTATATCAATTCAATTGTATTTATTAACGATTAATTAAAAACGTTCAAACATTGTTCAACTGACTAGTGTAGTTGCGAGTAATCACGATGAGGCAATCGTGAGGCAATGCATTGCAAATCATGCAGTTTTAATCTCAGTTTTCATGATATTGAGAGCGAATGCCTTAATGGTTTAGCTTTAACTTTATCTGTACGTTGTCCAAGTTGTCAAAAAACATCTGAACGGTATTGGAGTGAAAAATCACAAGGTTTTCGTCATGTAGTCAACACAAAAGCTATTGCAGGTAATTGCATTCTACGTTTATCATACGTTCTATGTGAATTATTTATTCATACGTTATATGTAAGGTATTCATAATTCTCATTTCGATACAGTGATTTTTTATGTACAGGTTGCATTGATTTTGGTAGAGGAACACAGAAATTAAATACCTATTTATCAGCAATGAATATACCAAGGATATCCAACAACCCATTTAAAAGAGCTGAAAATAAAATCGGACCTGCAATACAGGAAATAGCTATTTATAGCTGCGAAGAACCTCTTGTTAAAGAGCGTGAATTGACTTTGCGAGATCCATTGTATGGATTGTTTTAATTTTTTTCATGAGAGATTATTTTTAAACTTCCGTACTTTTATTTTTTTACAGACCCCATATAGTCTCAATTTGATCATGTTGTAAGTTAATTTTTTGGTCTGCAATATTAAGGTTGTTATTGTTGGATCTTGAACTTTTTTTTTAATATTTACTTCTGCTACGACATAATGAATTACACGTTGGCAGAAGCTGTATGTATAAATAAAAAAATGATTTTTTTCTATTGTTAGTAAGGTTTATAATTGTTCAATGAGTATTATACAATAACCAGTAGACAGTGGGTGCTTGGACACCCAAGTAAGAAGTTATACTTCTATAAAATTGTATGGCAGATAATACAATTATAAATATAATTATACCTTCCATGAAGCGATACTATGTACAAAGTTGGTGCCATTATCGTTAGCATGATTATACCTACGTTAGTTGGGAGTGGTTTCAATAAATATTTTAATATTTAATAACTGAAAAATTATAAACATCATATTATGGATTAATTCAATATAAACANATTTTTAATAAAAATATAAAAATAACTTCGTTATTTTTATTTATGAAAATAAAAATCAATATGCAGTAATTAGAAGAAAAATTATAAAAATCTATTAAACGGATTTTGAAATTTCACTATTTTATTTATATGTAGCCGTATTCATTTAATTTCTTGCATTACTTTGTATTTTTCTTTTTTCCAACCCAACTGTCCTTATCAATATGTGTTTAATCACATAAAGTGCAGTAATAAAATTGTGCATGCATACTACATTTCAAAGTTTTCTGTTGCAGGGCGGGTATCGTGAACGTATATAGTATATACATGTACATTGATGTATATATACAAGCCAGCAACTAACGTACAGGTATATATAATACTCTTCGGCTTCACTATAGTCAATATTTGACGCTAGAGAGTTCAAGCTATACTTGTCTCTTGCTAGTCCAAGGTTTGGCCCCTGGTGTGCCGAACTTTAAGCCTCAGCGACCCCATTTTTGACACTACACAGCTCGTCTACGCATTCAACAGTGGTTGTACAAACTTCGACAAGAGCGCTGCCGATGTTTGCTTCCTCATAAAATGTTTTTATTTTGAAATGGAACAGTACATAATTCAGACCAAGATGTGTTTAAGTTGGAACTGCCGTGACTCTAAGGTATTTGAAATCTAGCAGTCACCAAACGCACGAGCTATTATCGGTTAAGAATTTCTTACGTGCAGGGACCCAAGGAACCAAAAAGTCGTGAGTACAAAGGTGAGTACGATTCTTTGTTAAAGACAGTGACTGTAGTGTGTGCAAGGTTCGTGGTACAGTAAGGACGACGCGTTTACGAAAATCTCACTTGGAGTTAGCGGCTACGCGATACCGGCTTCTCAGGGGTATCGTAGTAGCTCCTTGGGGGCATTTTAGTGGCTCTTCGTAGGTAAGCCAGTGGCATTTATAATTTGTTTGTGGAAAAAATCCCCAGCTGTGCAGGGTACAACAGGCCACGGTACCTCGGCATGGTGACACTTAGATACAATTTCCGTACATTGTTGCGCACGATATGCAGCGGGTAGTAGTTTAGATGGCTTAGAGGGCCAAACGTCATCAATAACCAGATATATTTATGTAAATTCAATTGAACGACACCTTAGACAAGGTAAAGAACCTAATACTCAACCACTCTACACAACTTTTAGCTTGATTGACCAAGAAAATAAAATAATTATGAAAATTTAGCACTGCAATCGTTAGACGGCATAAACAAACTACTTTACTTTATAGTAATGCAATTAAAAAAGGACTGCCTTCTAAAATTTAATTACCTTAAAAAATTTAAACACGTACCTTTCTTACCCCAAAAGTCGATCACCTAATTTTTCACTTCTGCGCATGAGTAAATGACAAAACTTTACTTTTGCGCATGTGCAGATGTCGTAAATACTGTGGTCAAGTATTGGTGCTGGATCGAGTATCAAGTCATTTACCTTACAACTGTCCACTGAAGTGCTTCACCGTCTTTAGGACCATCATCTTCATCGGCTGTATTTTTGTTCTTCGTACTTTAAACTTTTACATCTTTTGGCTGCTGCGTTGTACAATATACTACTGTGCGGCGTATGTCTTTCGCCAACTCAGCCGTCCCGTATGTTATATGAACGGGAATAACATCTTCCCGTGGTTGTCGCTTAGTTAAACAATCAATATCTTCTATGGAATACTTGTGCTAGAAGAATTCATTAAGATAGTTTGTATTGTAAGGTTTTTTTTAAGAACGCTCATTTTAGTCTCAGTACAACTCACTCTTACAAATTGAGTATTGGACTATTTATTCATTCATTATCTTGTGTTGAAGTTTCCGCTATTGTAGGCCGTTTTATATTCTCACTTGGCACTGGGGTTCCGACATTAATTGGCGTTTGTACTTTTTGTGCTGATGGTTGAATTGCCCCTTCTATTACGACGGTTGGTGCTGCATTCAGAGCAACTGCCGCAACCACTGCGTCACATAGTTGGTATTGTACCCCTAAATACAAGTGATTCTTTGCAGGTACATGCCCTGAATGGCAACATCGCACATTACTTTTTCTTGGGTGACTAGAGATGGCGTTAGCTCTAAATGGCAGCAAGACTTCTGCTATGAAAGAGTAAAAAAGAGAGAGAGAGAGAGAGCGAGAGCAGAGCCATGAAACGCGCGAGAGTGTTTACATTTTTAAACTAGTCTTCTGCTAGCACTATCGATACAGCATAGAGACAGTTTGTCAGTCACAAGCGTGATTTCAACAATATTGGAGAATTGCTTTGTTTTGAAGTAAGTAACAGCTGTTTAGCTTGGTTCTTACGTCTCAGCTTTCAAGCAAAAAAGTATTGGTACCCAATAACCTCATAAAAAAAATATATTTCACAACTTTCTATAAAATCGTCCTGGTAATTGTGTAATGCAAAAGCCTCTTTAGTCGTGATTCTCTAGATATCTCTCAACGTTGGCTTTTCAGATAAGTAGCTGTCAATAGTTGATTTACCTTAATAAAGTGCATGGAAAGTAAGTAAGTGATTAGATGCTTTGTATGTAAATATTTGATGTGTTACAGGGTGACATGTCTTAGGTAAATCACGAGCCTGCATTGGTATTCAAAGATGAGTCTGATGCAAGATGAAAGATGCTGTCAAATAGTTGTTTGTCGGAGATAAGCTGAGATTTCGTTAAAAATTTCTCTCTTCTCAGTACTGGCTGCACCGTTTCAAACCAACAGATTATTTTTCCATAAGTAGACCACCTTTTTTCATATTATGGTTGTCAAGTCGCTTTATACTAAACCCTTTACAGTCATTGTTTGAATATGATGTTACACAAATGCAAACTGGTAATGCTTTTTCTTTATGGTGATTAGATTACTTGCTTGGGGCTTTGTCGACAATAAGATGAGGACAGAAGCTTCGTAGGAGACTTGAATTCTGTGCGTCCAACAAATAACTTGAAGAAGAAGCTGTTGCCAATAACAAGCTAGCTATGAAACATAAAATACAAATACAACTGGTGAAATCAGCTGGTATTAACGTGTGATTTTCTTGCCTGGATACAGTGGACAAATGCTGATGAACGGCATGAAGGGTGTTTTTTCCAATACTGGAGGAGGCTTTGGAAACTTTGGTCAGCCTTATCACAACTAGTTGTATTGTAATGGAGACCATCTTATCTAATTACCATAAAGAAAAAGCATTACCAGTTTGCATTTGTGTAACATCATATTCAAACAATGACTGTAAAGGGTTTAGTATAAAGCGACTTGACAACCATAATATGAAAAAAGGTGGTCTACTTATGGAAAAATAATCTGTTGGTTTGAAACGGTGCAGCCAGTACTGAGAAGAGAGAAATTTTTAACGAAATCTCAGCTTATCTCCGACAAACAACTATTTGACAGCATCTTTCATCTTGCATCAGACTCATCTTTGAATACCAATGCAGGCTCGTGATTTACCTAAGACATGTCACCCTGTAACACATCAAATATTTACATACAAAGCATCTAATCACTTACTTACTTTCCATGCACTTTATTAAGGTAAATCAACTATTGACAGCTACTTATCTGAAAAGCCAACGTTGAGAGATATCTAGAGAATCACGACTAAAGAGGCTTTTGCATTACACAATTACCAGGACGATTTTATAGAAAGTTGTGAAATATATTTTTTTTATGAGGTTATTGGGTACCAATACTTTTTTGCTTGAAAGCTGAGACGTAAGAACCAAGCTAAACAGCTGTTACTTACTTCAAAACAAAGCAATTCTCCAATATTGTTGAAATCACGCTTGTGACTGACAAACTGTCTCTATGCTGTATCGATAGTGCTAGCAGAAGACTAGTTTAAAAATGTAAACACTCTCGCGCGTTTCATGGCTCTGCTCTCGCTCTCTCTCTCTCTCTCTTTTTTACTCTTTCATAGCAGAAGTCTTGCTGCCATTTAGAGCTAACGCCATCTCTAGTCACCCAAGAAAAAGTAATGTGCGATGTTGCCATTCAGGGCATGTACCTGCAAAGAATCACTTATACTTGGGTGTACATGGTGTACGGTGTGATGCATGGCTCTTTCTTTAAGGATAGCATTAGACCAAAACAATTTAGAAATTTCTCCATTTCACTTTTATCGACCGGATCTTTCATCATTATGCCCAGCCAACGTCCATTCTCCGATATGTTGTGAATTTTTATTTATCAAAGGACGCAGGTGCCGTTAATGTTTCCTTATTCCTCACATTATCCGATAAATGAAGTAGTGAATCCAGTATTCCGTGTAACGTTGGCACTGCATTTGAACTGTTAGCCACCATACCTGTCTCCAGTGGTGAATGAAACACCACTTCATAACTCGAATAGCACATAGCACATGGTTTCCGTTTTATGGACTGCACTATTTCCAAGTTCTCCAGAATCTCTTTGCTACTCTTCCAATTACTAGTTTATAGGGCAAAAAATTTAATACTGCATGTACACTCGTGTTATATGTAAAAACTGCAAATTTGGCTAAATTGTCCCAGTCATCATGAGTTTCAGAGTAAGTTCTTGCTAAGTCAGCAAGGGCAACATGACTTCGCTCTAGTGATCCGTTTGTTTGAGGATGATATGCTGATGTAATTAGGTGATTGGTCTTTAGGGTTCTCATGAGTTGTTCCAATAAATTAGACATAAATGTAGCATGTATATCTGATAAAAGTGATCTAGGCACACCGTAAACAAATATTAGATTTTGTACAAGTGCATCAGCAAGCGTGCTTGATCTTAGGTGTAGCACCAGGACTAAAATGACGAACTTAGTTGAATTATACTGTCTGGTTACAAATGGCGATTACCAGTTAGTGTTATTCTTCATTTACCGATGGTATCAATGAAAACTTTATCAAAACCTTCAATAGGTATATCTGTAAGCACTAAGGGTTTTCTTGTTTTTATTCGTTCAATTTTTTTTCTCTTGACATTTGCTGCTTTTACGAATATAACTGAGAATATCATTTCTGATTCCAGGCAAATAAAATCGTTTTCTTATTTTCCAAGAAGTTAAATTTATTTCCTTATGTCTTCTAACAGGGCTGTCATGTAGTTTTTGAATTATTTTATGAGGTTTTTGAATTTTCAGAAAATCAATCTTACTGTAACAGAAAGTAATTTGTATAGGTGTTTTGTCAAAAGTTTATTGATAAAATATCTGTGATCAATCCAGAATCTAATATGTCTGTTAGATATCCTCTTCTTAAAATTTGGAAAGTTTAAAGATTTCATCTTAACAATATTTTCCGAAGTAATTTAAAAGCTTTTGTAAAACTTTCTGAAGTTACTAAATCGGTAGGTGTTTCATTAATAACGATTGATAGTATATTATGTCCATGAGGTGTTGTTGATATTTCTCCAACTTTTGGTTTCTTTGATTTCAAATAAGTAAAGTTTAGTGCGCCTATCGACCTCTACAGTTTTGCGACAGATGTGACTGGTTGACAATCTTTGCTAATAAAATAAACTATATTGTCTCTTTTGTATGTAAGACAATATGTGATGGTAATTACATTGTTAAGTGGCTTAGCTCTATTTACGTTTTTATAATTGTCAATACTACTGCTACTATCATTAAGACTTGGATACCTTTCCGTACAGTTGTTTGTATCGATTGATTGATAGGAAAGGGTATAAATTCGATAGTAGCATCAAATCAGGTGCAATACTTTGATATATTGATTTGCTTGCATTGCAGTTTGTTCGTTTGTTATTTTCATTCAAATTATCCGATTTTTTTCTGTTATTTGTTCCAAATCCAGTGCTTTGTATCATCTATTTTTTGCTATACTAGACGTACTTCTGTGCGTTGGTGTACTAGGACTTAGGGGTGTATTTTCTTGAATACAAAGGGTAATTGATAATTTTCCATTTATCATGTTTTTTTTTTAATTTTATCTTTATCAACTAGGGGCTTAAAGACCGTTGTACAGTTTGATAACTCTGCAATTTTTTCATCTAATACAGAATCATCAAAATTATTGGATCAGATATCAATCGATACATTCGATCTTGTTCTTCCAGGTTTTAGGGACCAGTACGCACTTGTACTTTTACGTCTCTTATTATATCTTGTTTGTTTTTGATACCGCTCTCTGATATTTGCTACTAGTACCGGAATCAAATTTAGGTGCAATATATGCGAAGGGTAGAATTTCTCTAAGATCTACTTCAATCATAACATCATCCTCATTAGTGTTTCTCGCCATAATATTGCATTGACCGTTCTTATTTCTTTCTATTCCTGCTGAGAAATAAACGTCATCACGTCTTACGTCGACTCGTGGTAAGTATCCTTCAGTTAAATTGGTATTAATTAAATTAATTTTTACTATTTGACAAGTTCAAGCCATGATCGTATATTTAGTTGATGTATTAGTATTTTTTTTGTTCCTCATTAAGGTAATGTTGTTCCACACTAGGAGTATTTTTACTCTGTTTAATGGCATTATTTCTCTTTTTGATGATATTGTGTCTCTAGTAGTGAAACAGAAAATGATACAAGCTTTGACCAAAAGTGAAATAAACAGTGATCCAAAAAAAAAAGAAATTTGAAATCAAGTACGAAAATTTAGATAATTTTTTATTAGTAGACCAGAGTGATTTTGATTTAAAAAAAGTAATAGACTACGTTTCAAAGATTTGATTTACCTATCGCCTTCATAAACAAAAATGTAGAAACTTGGACACAGAGTGAGAGCTATCAAGAGAATCTAGAATTTTTTAAACGTCTTAGCGTTGTCAATGATGTCGCAGAAAGGGGAGTTGCATTAACAGAAGAATACAACAAATATCTCACTAAAATTAAAGAACACTTGCAATATTTGTTGCAGGTAGTTAAGAATCACTGGCGAAAATTTCCCAATTTTCCCAAAAAAAATTTAGTTCCATTTTGAGGTAGTAAATAATTACGAATGTTATTATAAAAAGTTTTATTACAATTGAAAAACTACTCTAACGTGGCTCTTACTATTTTCAATTTCCTCATATTTAAAGGCACATAAGATACTTATTTTTTATTCTGGGAAGGATTGATTTTTCAAGTTATTACTCAGGTAAAATAAAGTTACGAGTTTTCTTTTTAATATAATACTAAAATCATCGTTTATTATTATGATTAACGCGATTATATTGAAGTATCATTATTTTACCGAGGAACACTCAATAAATTTCATGAAAAATATCATATTTTATGTTTTCTAGCGAACATTTTGTCATAGATTGTAAAAAATTATAAAAACTTTATTTTGCAATTTTTAGTTAGTCTTTCAGGGCATTCAGTACATCGGCCGAAGTTTCTACTTAACCAACTTTTTTATGGTAAGAAATTATGGTTAATAACTAATAATCTAGCTGTTTAAACCCGAAATAAGGAAAAGAGCCCCAAAGCTGGCATTTTGAGGAATCAATCGAGCCCATATTCAATGCAATCCGTTGCAAATTAAAAGAGAAAAGTTACATTTCCTGAGCATGAAAGACTGTGGTGTCAGTATGCACAATCTGGAATGCAACTGTTTTCAATAAAGTATGTATTGAATTATCTGAAATTTAAACTGGGCCTTTAAAATAAAAAAGATAAGTGCGACTCTTCTCGTAGTTTTGCAATTATTGGGTTTTAAAAATTTATTTTTATCGTAAATGGCATTACATAACCTATATGAATATGCATGTGTTGAGTATTTTTATTTTAATTTTCATATTTTGAACTGTATATTTTCAAAATCCACGAGAGAACCGGTGATAGTATTTTTATTTTAGAGGCTCTGTCAAAATGTCAGATAATCCAATGCAATTCTTATTGAAAAAAAGTTACATTCCAGATTATGCATACTGACATCACAATCTTTCATGCTCAGGAAATGTAACTATTCTCTCTCAATTTACATCGGATTGCATTGAATTTGGGCTCGATTGATTTCTCAAAATGCCAGCTTGGAGGCTCTTCTCCTTATTTCGGGTTTCAACAGCTAGATTATTAGTTGTTAACCACAATTTCTCCCCATAGAGAAGTAGGTTAAGTAGAAACTCCGACCGATACACTGAATGCCTTTAAACTTAAATAACTTTGAAACAAGTCGACTAAGCAAAAAATCATAAGAGACCTGTTTTGCAGATCATGAAATTTCCTACCAGTATATGTTTGAGTTTTATTTTTTCAATGATTGGTTTGTCAGAACCAAAATTCGCATAAAAAATTCCCTGTGTTATTTCAATGGGAAATCGAAAATCACAAAGCGCCACCTGTTAATATTAATATTAGCTATTACTTCGTACAGGTATTAGCACGAAAGGCCCTTGACTGTTAAGCCCAGAGAGATTAGTTACGGGTGGAATATAAACGTGGGGCAGATGTATTTTTCGCCTCACCACCTTCTCCTTCTAACGTGGGCAGGGAGAAGGTCTTAATGAGAAACTAGAAGAAGAAAGCGCCGGTACTGACTTTTACTCACACTGCAAGGGTTTAAGCAGAGATAAGTAGGGAGATTGCCAGTGCCTATGTTAAAGAGTGTGCCGATGTTTCGGCGCTGATTTGAGCGCCAATCCATCGTGGCTAGCAGAGGAACCATGCACACGTTTTCTATTGGCTGGCGGCTTGTGGGCTCGGCTCGCGGGGAGAGGTGAGGAGAGATGAGTGAGGGAGACATGAGAATCCAAATGTGTGCATCGGTGATGGAGAAAAGAGAAGCTAAACCTATATGTGTATGCATACAACGGGCTATATATCTATAGTTATGTTTGTACACTGCTCATACGGAAAAGAGCTGCGCGTATTACTTTTCTCGCTCTTCCTCCCTTAAAGAAAGATAAGCTTTTAAAATGCAGTTGATCATTCGTTCAACTATGAAAACAAAAACATAATTGTCATGATATTAACAATTTTTTTTCATTTTTTGAAAAACAACAAGCTCAACGCAATTAACATATTATTTTGCTTTATTAATAAACGAGCGCCTTTATTCCAATAATCCAGTGCGCTCAATTGTTCTTCACTTTTATGATAAGTGAAATTATTGAATAACAAATAAAGGCATTCACCACAACGACACAGTACGCTCAAATATTTTTTGTACTAAGTAATATTATTTACTAATATACTGAACACCTTTACCCGAATGTCCCATTGTGCTGATATCTTTACTTGTTAATTTACATTTTTTCACCATTTATACATAAATTAACGGCACTAATACGATAAAGTTTAATTTAAATCTTGAGCTTCGAAACTTAACGATAAACATATAAAACTTTTAGTCTCATTATACTCTAAGCGTTAATAGCTCAGGTGGCTAGAGCAGGAGGATAGATTTTAGTTTGGCGGCTGCGGGTTCTAATCTCACTCGGAGCAAATTTTTCTTATTTTTTGATCCCAACATTACTTTAAATGTTTCATACTTTTTTTTT
>NW_019379512.1:794445-838497 GCF_000648655.2 Copidosoma floridanum | reverse complement strand
GAGAGAAAAGGGTTTATTAATATTATTTATAAATTTCAATAAAACATAAATAGAAAGAAAATAAACTAGAATGATGAATCACGTTAAAAAAAAAAATTTGCCGACAGTTGGAATCAATCCTCAGATAGCAAAACAAGAATATTAGTAGCATGAGCCCTTACTACCTTAGCTATCGAAACTTCGAATGCAGGAGATCTTAAAGTCACATATGTTTATCGATAACCTCCGGAGCATGTCCTACAGTTCATAACAGTTATGATGAGGAAAAATAATTAACCAGTGGTTATAGCTGAACTGCCATCATTAAAAAAATAAGCTAAACATTTTTTCAAAGTAATACTAGATTTCAAATTAAGTATTAACGTACGGAAAAAAAAAATGTTTTGATTCAAATTCTTTGCATATAGTTGTGAGCATTTAGTTTCACGATTTAATCGAATGTAAGATTGATAGATAACATCCAAGCAAAAGCGAGAGAGCAAGAGTAAGTTAAATATATATAGCATATACTCGGTTGCAGTCAAAAGAGAAAAACTCTTGTCTCGTCGCTTGCTTTGGCTGTGCGCTCAGATATATAGCTATAGTCAACGTTTCCACTCCTCTCCTCGTAGGCACACATTCGGTATACCCCTTCTACGTGTCGCCAAAATGTGCGCCTATGTGCTCATTTCCACGCGAATCCACTTCTCTTCTTTGTAGGCGCACGCTCTTCGATACGAGTCTCGCACGACTTCTCGAAAAATGTGCGCCTTGGTTCGACGGCTGGCCGCGGCGGGTCGCCCCGATCAGCGGAAAAAAAGTTGTCTCACGCCGTAGCATTAGCGTTAGCAATCTCTTTACTCATCTCTGTAGACGGTCATGGGCAAGATAGGCCTGCGGTTATAGTTAGCGTATGAGGCCGGATCCTGAAAGTCCTAGTACAGTGATGGGCAAGTAGCCGAGCTGACGGGCATAAGTGTGCCCTGATGCGTAAGTTACGTCTTCTGCATATAGTTTCATCCCCTATAATTTCATTTTTAAAGAGCATATGCGGAATAACTTTGACGGTGAAAAGAAAAGGTTGATCTTAGGGCAAAGGGTACCTCTTTTACGCTACAGTAAACGTTTGAAATAAAATTTTTTATTAATTCTTCTAAATACTTAACCGCAACATTGTTAATAAATTATTAACATATAAAAACCAGAAAAAATTTTGTTTGAACAAGTCGCTCAATTAGGTGCACATTTTTCGAGAGTGCGAGACTCGTATCGAAGAGCATGCACCTACAAGAAGAGAAGTTGATTCGCGTGGAAATGAGCATATAGGCGCACATTTTGGCGACACGTAGAAGGGGTATACCGAATGTGTGCCTACGAGGAGAGAAGTGGAAACGTTCACTGTAGCTATATATCTGAGCGCACAGACAAAGCAAGCGACGACATGAGTTTTTCTCTTTTGACTGCAACTGAGTATATGCTATATATATTTAACTGACTCTTNAAGCGTTGAGTAGATTTTTTTAAACGGCTCTATTGTTATAAATAATTGAGCAATTTGTTCAAACAAAATTTTTTCTTGATTTAGCCTCACTATATGTTTAGGATTTATAAATAATATTATCTTAAAAGATTTAGAAGACTTAATAAAAAATTTTATTTGAAAAGTGCACTCTAGCTTAAAAAGGGTGTCCTATACAACCTTAAGATCACTGCAGTCGATGATACAGACTCGGAAACAGGTAGATTGAAATAGCGTTTAATCTCATCCCTTCTTTCGGAAATCAGGTGATTAATCAGGTGATTTCTTATGCCAAAATCGTATTTGTCCAGATTCTTAATTTTTCCTGTATTTTTAAGTACTTCTAACTGTTTTGTGCGTTTTTTAAAAAATTTGGACTTAAAAATGTTTTGGGAAAATGGTAAAAAAAAAGTCAATTATATTTGTTGTGTGATTGTTACTAAGTGGTTTTTGAAATTAAAATGTTACAAATAATTTAAAAAAGAAACTAAGGATTAATAGAATTCGTATGTTAAGTTAAGTTCCTTTCTCAAGTGAATTAAGTTGAACCTAGCAGCTATATTGCAGCAGCAATACTGTAAAATAACAAAGTCTACCTTGAGTACCCTTAAAAAAATAAGACGGATACTTTCATTTTACTAAATTAGAAAGGTGCCTGGTGTTTAGTCTTTACGAAACCCAAATTAGAAATTGTTGCTGAAAATCGCTGCTGCTATGGGGCTGCTAGTTTCAGCTTTATCTCAAACAACCAAAAATTTGTTCAGTAAAAGTTGAAGGGTTGACACACAAAACATACTAGAAATGGAGTTTTCTCGTCCCTTCGAATTAAACGTCAATGTGGAAACTGTATCATATACTTACTCCCCAACATTTTAGTTTTAAGAAAGTTAATTTCTGACTAATTAATGTTTTAATTCTTAAGCCTCTTTATGTTGTAAAATTTTTTTCACATATCTTGAATAAGAATTATTACTTTTGATTAATTATGTGAAAGTATTTATCATTATCACTGTGGATTTTGTCATCAGCAGGATTGTCTGTAACTGACTTCATGTATTTAAAAAAAATGGCAAAATAGATACAAAAAGAAGATTATACTCACTGTTTCAAATGTATCATCTAGAAGATTAAGTTTATCATTCCTTTTTATAATACTGCTACTCATAGAATATGCAGTAAAACATGATTGTGAATCTTCAGCATATTTAATATTCTTAAAAGCATTAAAATTATTTGTAGTATTGCTATGTAAGTATGATTCCTCATTAAACTCTGCAATACAATTAGTTCGATTAAAATTAAAAAAAAAAGTGATAATTACAATATTTCTTCTTAAAAAATAAACAGAAATACATATGTATGAGTGTACCTCTGTTACTTAATATAATATCTTGAAGTGATTTTTTTTCAGCTAATTCAACAAAGTTATCTTCTAGCTCATTATTAGGGTCATCAAAGGCAAAATCATCATCTAAGGCAGCAATGACATCTGGATCATAAGATTCCAGTTGAATGTTTAATTCTGGAGATACTTTATTAAAAAGACCTACTTTTTCTTCAATACCACTCTCAAAGGCTGAAGAAGGTAAGCTTATTTTATAATTATGTCCATCAATAGAACTTCTTTGTTTGGCGGTGCATTTTTCTTCAACCCATTCTGAATGCAACTTAGTTACATCTCTTAAATGTTGAAGATAATTATAATCGTCATCAAAAAAAACACCATATTTTTTTTGTTCTTCTTTTTGGTTTTTTAGATCACAATTGTCGTTTATTTGTTGTTTTGTGGACTTCTTGTCAGGCACAGGAACAAGCACTCTCTGTGGTGCTGTTTCATCAGCTGACAAAGGATCTTTTAAAGACCTATGGACAACTTGGAAAGTTACAGAATTTCTTTTGTCAATAAATTTTTTTTTCAGCTGAAAATTTTGAGGGATATTAATAAACGAGTTTTATCAACATTGAAATTACAATATTGTGGGACTAACATTGCTCATTTTGAATCGTTAATTAAGATAATTCTGCAGGCACTAAAAAATTACCAACACAACATTATCAACATTAAAACTTTTAATTAGCAACATTAAAACTTTCTAAGAGTTATAGAGTTGTGCAAATCTCTATTGATTCATATGCAAATAAAACAAAAGTGATGATCCGTTATAATGCGAAATAAATTAGTTTCGTTCAAGCAAAGAATATAAAAACACGTCGTACGAATATAGATATGTAAGGATCCTTATATCTCTATGGTCGTACGTTTACTTAAGCCAGTCAACCCTTAGGGCTCGGGCACATGGAAAAGCGTAAAGCATAAAGCGTGTCGCGTAAAAGTAAGGAAGGTTAGGTGGTTGCAGTCAAAAGAGAAAAACTCATGTCGTCGCTTGCTTTGGCTGTGCGCTCAGATATATAGCTATAGTCAACATTTCCACTCCTCTCCTCGTAGGCACACATTCGGTATACNGATTATCCAAACAGGCTTTAAAAGTATAAGTTGCAACATAGTTTTTAATAATGAAACGCTGAAAAAAGCTAAAAAATTAGTAGAGAGTGGGCACGTTGCCTACGTACAGGAATATGTAAATAAAGGAGTCGGTCATCTGATCAATTGCTATGTTGTGAGACAAACATCTCTCAGCTTAAATCCATACAAAGTAGAATTATCTGTAAGTACATTATTGCCTATGCTTGACAAATGTAGGTTATGGTAACATATACACAAACTGCCATCTGGACTGTCAAATTTTCATGATAATTTTACTTATAATCAATAATAATAATAAAAAAATTTCCGTAGGTTAGGTACGACCTTTTGTCTCCTAACAGCCCTAATCCACAGCTCCTTCTGTTTTGTTTCATGGGGTCTACTTGGGAATTTATACAGCACCACCCCCTGCTTTTCTTTCTTGTTGCAATTAACAACGCAACACTGTCTCGTACACATTTCGTTACTTTGTAAACGTAAACACTGATTCAGATTATACAGCTAGCGGCAGCCTATGTCGACTGATTGGAGTTCTTGCTCACACGTATACAACATTACAGATAAGTATGTGTGTTGTGTACTGTATGACAGATGATATTTAATAACCCATTATTTAAAATTTCGGGCAATTTGAAGTGCCTAGCCTAATTATTTATCCGTATTATAAACCTGGTTTGGCTAAATAACATTTTTTTTCCGCCTTCGATTTCTCAACTAATTACTTTAAATGAAATAATATCTTTTCTCATATAAGACAACGCTTACTGTAAGATTCATGGGGGTACGGGTTCGCCAACTTTGCTCACCTACAGCGCTGCAGTCGTTTTTTTAATCCCCTCCAACCTGATACACGGAGCGAATACGCCACTTAGTGGT
Source organism: Copidosoma floridanum (assembly GCF_000648655.2). Next base: position 833,638 of record NW_019379512.1, on the reverse strand, counting down.
CACATTAAAAAGGTGTAAAAGCCTCGCGTATCGCGTAAGTGTAAAGTAGAGGGGAGTTGACCAATCTGCTGTTTTGTCAACAAAAAAAGCTTTCAGAGTTCTCAACGCAAGTGAATTCTATCCTGCGGACATATCACAAAATAAGTTTTCAAGTATATACTTCTCTTTTTCTTTTTGTTTAAGAGCCGTTAAAACATTTCATACAGCTTAATCATAACACTTCTCACTTTTTCTTTGCGATATTGGGTCATTGCATAGGTAGTACGATATTTCCACAATGAGCCCAAAGTTCTTACGACTTATTTTTCATTGATGTCAGAAATTTCATTAATTATACAATTAATATACTGTAATTGTTATTGTACACATTAGCTGCTGACTGTATTTGTGGCGTATCACATCTCTCGTGCTTCAGGCTCTACTTGCCAGGTGGCCAAGCCCCTAATAATTCTCTCCCGTCAAGCGGTGAAATTCCCGCACGATTAGTATATAAGCGCGATCGAGTCAATCTGAGCCCACACCTCTCCTGTGTCTAAGGAAGGGAGCACGTCATCAGCCTTACTGATGAGTCCTGGAGTGCTTTCGGGACGAAACACCTTTTTCTCTCTCAAGTAGGCGATAAAAAATCGCTACATATTTACAGGTTGCGTACTTTATTTACGCTTTAGGCGTAAAATATTGTCATCGCGCACAAAAGGGTACACAAATACAAGCGTAACTTTATTTTTGCCATGAGCAGCAATCGGACTTAGTTCCAGCCAGATTTAAGAATTCTCTGAGACCCAACCTCTCTGACGTGGAAAATCAGTGGATCGAAAAAAAATGGTACCGAACGTGAGGCGCAAAATTCAAATAAGGTCTAATAACATAAGCATCTATCACCTGATGACCCGGGGTGCATACTATCCACTATGTTAAATAAATAATTATTAAGAACACAAGCGCCGATCGCCAAATGACCCACAGCGCTTACTGGCATCTCTATTAAACAAATAGTTATCAATAAATGACACAAGCGCCAATCCCCAAATGACATAAGGCGCTTACTGGCAACTTTGTTAGAAAAGTAATTATTACTAAATCAAGCGCCTATCGACCAATGACCCGGGGTGCTTACTGGCCACTCTATTAAATAAGTAATTATTAATAACCCAAGCATCTATCACCTAATAACCCAGGGTAGATACTATCCACTCTGTTAACTAAATAATTGATGATAACACAAGCGCCTGTCGCTCAATGACCCGAAGCGCTAACTGGTCACTCCAGTAAATAAATAATTACTAATAACACAAGAACGTATCACCTAATCACCCAGGGCGCTTACTGGCCACTCTATTGAATAAATAATAATTAAAAACACAAGCGCCTATCACACAATAATCCAAGGAGCTTACTGGCAACTTTGCTGAATAAGTAATTTTTGAAAACACAAGCCCTATTACCTAATAAACTGGGGCGCTTGTTGCAAATCTTGAAAGGAAATGATACGAAAATAAGTAAACCACCATTTCTCTGAAGATCCAGGACACTTATTCGGAACGCTTTTAAGTAATAAAAAGTTGATTGATAACATATGTAAACGATTCATAATTTTAATTCACTCTACATTTTTTTAATTTACGCTCTTGTGAATAATTAATAATTAATTATTTAATAAAAGCCAGTAGGCACCCTGGGTCATTAGGCGATAAGCGCTTGTGTTGTATATAATTACATATTAAATAGAGTAGCCAGTAAGCGCCCCGTTTCATTGGGTAACAGGCACTAGTGTAAGAAATAACCAATTATTAAACAAAAATGCCAGTAAGAGCACTGTGTCATTAGGTGACAGCTGATTGTGTTATTAATTATTATTTATTTAAGAGTGTGGCAAGTAAGCGCCCTGGATCATTGGGTAATAGGCACTTGAGTTAATACAAAATTAATTATTTACTCAAATGGCCAGTGAGCGCCCTGGGTGATTGGGTGATAAGCGCTTGCGTTATAATTAATTACTTATTTCCTAGAGTGGACAGTAAGCGCCTTGGGTCATTGGGTAAAAGCCACTTGTGTTTCTTATATTTACTTATTTTCTGGAGTGGCCAGTAAGCACCTTGGGTCATTGGGATATAGGCGCTTGAGTTAATAAAAATTATTTATTTACTTGAGTGGCCAGTAAGCGCCCCGGGTCATTAGGTGATAGGCGCTAACGTTAATTATAATGGCTTATTTCCTGGAGTGGCTAGTGAGCGCCTTAGGTCTTTAAGTGATAGGCGCTTATCTTAACTAAAATTTCTTATTTAATAAACTTGCCAGTAAGCGCCATGAGTTATTGGGCAATAGGCGCTTGAGTTATTATCAATTATTCATTCCACAGAGTGGCCAGTATGCAACCTAGGTCACCATCAAATAATAGGCTTCAGTGTCATTAAGAATTATTCGTTCAACAAAATGGCCGGTAACTGCCCTAAGTTACGGGGCGATAGACGCTTATGCTATAAAAAAATATTCGTTTTTAGAGTGGATAGTTCGCACCCTGGGTCGTGAGGTGATAGGCGCTTGTGTTAATTATAATTACTTATTTAACGAAGTTGCCGGTAAACGCCATGGGTCATTGGGTGACGGGCGCTTGTGTTTTTAATATTTCCTTTTTTTCTGGAGTGTTTAGTAAGCGCACTAGGTCATTGGGTAATAGGCACTTGTATTATTAATAATCACTTATTTTTTAGAGTATCCAGTAGGTGCTCTGGGACATTAGGTAATAGGCGCTTAAATAAATAAAATTTATTTATTTACTCGAGTAGCCAGTAAGCAGCATGAGTCATTAGGTGATAGCCGCGTGTGTTATTAATAATGCTTTGTTCACTGGAGCGGCCAAAGAGCGCTTCGTGTCATTGAGTGATAGGCGCTAACGTTAATTTAAATGACTTATATTCTAGAGTAGCTAGTAAGCGCCCTGGATCATTGGGTGATAGGCGCTTGTGTTATTAAAATTTACTCATGTTCTGGAGGGGCCAGTAAGCGCCCTGGCACATTTGATGATAAGCGCTTGTGTTATTAATAAATACTTATTACCTGGAGTGGACAGTAAGCGCCCTGGCTCATTGGGTGATAGGAGCTTGTGTTATTATTAATTATTCATTGCACAGGATGGCCAGTATGCAACTTAGGTCACCAAATGATAGGCTTTAGTGTCATTAATATATATTCGTTTAACAAAATGGCCAGTAAGGGCCCTAAGTTGTGGGGCGATAGGCGCTTATGCTATTACCTACTATTCGTTTTCAGAGTGGATGGTTAAAACCCTGGGTCATGAGGTGATAGGCGCTTGTGTTAATTATAATTACTCTTTTAACAAAGTTGCCGGTAAGCCCCATGAGTCATTAGGTGATAGGCGCGTGTGTTATTAATAATGTTTCGTTTACTGGAGTGGCCAGTAAGCGCTCCGTGTCGTTGGGTGATAGGCGCTTGTCTTTATTAAAATTACTTATTTAACAACATTGCTGGTAAGCGCCATGAGTTATTGGGTAATAAGCGCTTGTATTATTAATAATATCTTATTTTTTAAAGTGACTAGTAAGCGTCTTGGGTCATTAGGTAAAAGGCCCTTCTGTTATTGACATACATCTATTTCCTAGAGTGCAGGCCAGTTAGCACCCTAAGTCATTGGATGATGGGCGCTTGTGTTATTAATAATTACTTGTTTTCTGGCATGGCCAGTAGGCGATCTGGGTCATTGGGTAAAAGCCACTTGTGTTTCTTATATTTACTTATTTTCTGGAGTGGCTAGTAAGCGCCCTAGGTCATTGGGTGATAAGCGCTCGTGTTTTTTATAATGATTTATTTACTGGAGTGGCCAGTAAGCACTCCGGGACATTGGGTAATAGGCGCTTAAGTTAATAAAAATTATTTATTTACTCGAGTGGCCAGTAAGCGCTCTGGGTAAAAAGTGATAGGCGCTTGTGTTATTAATAATTACTTATTCAACGAAATGGCCAGTCAGTGCCTCAAGTTATTGGGCGATAGACGCTTATGCTATTAATATTCATTTATGTACAGAGTGGATAGTTCGCACCCTGGGTTATGAGGTAATAGGCGCTTGTGTTAATTATATTTACTTATTCAACAAAGTCGCCGGTAATCGCCGTAAGTCACTACATGATGGGTGCTTGTGTTTTTAATATTTACTTTTTTTCTGCAGTTGCCAGTAAGCGCCCCGGGTCATTGGACGATGGGCGCTTGTGTTATTAATAATTAAATTTTTTTTTGGATTGGCCAGTTAAAACCCTTAGTCATTGGATGATCGGCGCTTCTGTTATTAATTATTACTTATTTCTTGGAGTGGCCAGTAAGCGCCTTAGGTCATTAGGTGATAGGCGCTTGTGTTATTAATAATTACTTTTTTCTGGGGTGGCCAGTAAGCGCCCTGGCTTCTTGGGTGAAAAGCGCTTGTGTTATTAATAATTACTCATTTTCTGGAGTGGCCAGTAAGCGCCCTGGGTCATTGGGTAATAGGAGCTTAAATTAATGAAAACTATTTATGTACTCGAGTGGCTAGTAAGCGCGCTGGGTCATCCAGTGATAGGCGCGTTTGTTATTCGTAATTACTTATTCAACAAAATGACCAGTAAGCACCTTAAGTTACTGGGCGATAGACGCTTATGCTATTAATATTTACTTATGTTTAGAGTGGATAGTTCACACCCTGCGTTATGAGGTGATAGGCGCTTGTGTAAATTAAATTTAATTATTCAACAAAGTTGCCGGTAATCGCCATAAGTCACTGAATGATTGGCGCTTGTGTTTTTAATATTTACTTTTTTTCTGCAGTGGCCAGTGAGCGCCCTGGGTCATTGGACGATAGGCGCTTGTGTTATTAATAATCACTTTTTTTTGGAGTGGCCAGTAAAAACCCTTAGTCATTGGATGATAGGCGCTTCTGTTATTAATAATTACTTATTTCCTGGAGTGGCCAGTAAGAGCTTTAGGTCATTATGTGATTGGCGCTTGTGTTATTAATAATCACTTATTTTCTGGAGTGTCCAGTAAGCGACCTGGCTTTTGGGTGATAAGCGCTTGTGTTATTAATAATCACTCATTTTCTGGAGTGGCCAGTAAGCGCTGTAGGTCATTGGGTAATAGGCGCTTGAATTAATAAAAATTTTTTATTTACTCGACTGGCCAGTAAGGACCCCAAGTAATGAGGCGATAGACGCTCATGCTATTAATTACTATTCGTTTTCAGTGTGTATAGTTCACACCCTGGGTCATGAGGTGATAGGCTCTTGTGTTAATTATAATTACTTATTTACTAAAATTGCCGTCAAGCGCCATGAAACATTGGGTAACGAACTCTTGTGTTTTTAATATTTACTTTTTTTCTAGATTGGCTAGTTAGTGCACTTTGTAATTGGGTAATAGGCGCTTATGTTATAGATCATCACTTATTTTATAGAGTAGGCAGGAAGCGCTACGTTACATTAGGTGATAGGCACATGAGTAAATAAAATTTATTTATTCACTCGAGTAGCCAGTAAGCCCCATGAGTCATTAGGTAATGGGCACGTGTGTTATTAATAATGTTTTGTTTACTGGAGTGGCCAGTAAGCGCTCCGTCTCATTGGTGATAGGCGCTAACGTAAATTATAATGACTTATTTTCGGGAGGGCCTAGTAAGCGCCTTATGTCTTTAAGTGATAGTCGCTTTTCGTAATTAAATATACTAATTTTACGAAGTTACCGGTAAGCGCGATAAGATATTAAGTAATAGGCGATTGTGTTATTAATAATATCACATTTTTTGGAGTAGCGAGTAAGCGCCTTGGGTCATTAGGTAATAGGCGCTTCTGTTATTAATATACATCTATTTACTAGAGTGGCAAGTAAGCACTCTGGCTCATTGGGTGTATGCGCTTGTGTTATTAATAATGAATAATTTACTAAAGTAACCAGTGAGCGCTTTAGATCATTAGGCAATAGGCGTTTGTGTTGTTAATAATCACTTATTTTCTAGAGTGGCCATTAAGCAGTCCAAGACATTGGGTAATAGGCGCTTGAGTTAATAGAAACTATTTATTTACTCAAGTGGCTAGTAAGCAATCTGGGTCATTAAGTGATAGGCGCTTTTGTTTTTAATAATTACTCATTCAACAAAACGACCAGTAAGCGCCTCAAGTTATGTGGCGATAGACGGTTATGCTATTAATATTTATTTATGTTTGGAGTGGATAGTTCGAACCCTGGGTCAAGAGGTGAGAGGCACTTGTGTTATTATTGATTACTTTTTTTTTGGAGTAACCAGTAAAAACCCTCAGTCATTGCATGATAGGCGATTGTGTTATTATTAATTACTTATTCCCTGGAGTGGCCAGTAAGCGCCTTAGGTCACTCAAAGATAGGCATCAGTGTTATTAAGAATTATTCGATCAACAAAGTAGCCAGTAAGCGCCCTAAGTTATGAGGAGATAGTCGCATATGCTATTAATAATTATTCGTTTTCATAGTAGATAGTTCGCAGCCTGGGTCATGAGGAGATAGGAGCTTGTGTTAATGATAATTACTCAAGTTGCCGGTAAGCGCCATGATTCATTGGGTGACGGGCGCTTGTGTTTTTAATATTTACTTTTTTTCTGGAGTGGCCAGTTAGTGCTTCGTGTCATTGTGTGATAGTCGCTAACGTTAATTATAATGACTTATTTTCTAGAGAAGCTAGTAAGCGCCCTGGGTCTTTAAGTGATAGGCGCTTGTCTCAATCAAAAATACTTATTTAACAAAGTTGCTGGTAATGTTCTGAGTCTTTTAGTGATGGGTGCTTGTGTTATTATTAATATCTTATTTTTTGGAGTGACTACTAAGCGCCTTGGGTCATTAGGTGATAGGCGCTTCTGTTTTTGATATACATCTATTAACTAGAGTGGCTAGTTAGCACCCTGGGTCATTAGATGATAAGCGATTGTGTTATTAATAATTACTTATTTTCAAGAGTGGTCAGTAAGCGCCCCGGCTTATTGGGTAATAGGCGCTTGTGTTATTAATAATCACTTATTTTTTAGAATGGCCAGTAAGTGCCCTGGGTCATTAATTAATAGGCGCTTGTGTTATTGATAATGATTTATTTACTGGAGTGGCCAGTGATCGCTTTAGATCATTAGGCAATAGGCGTTTGTGTTATAAATAATTATTTATTTACTCGAGTGGCCAGTAAGCGCCCTGGGTCATTGTGTGATAGGCGATTGCGTTATTAATAATTACTTATTTCCTGGATTGGCCAGTAAGCGCCTTGGGTCATTGAGTGATAGGCGCTTCTGTTATTAATAATCACTTATTTTCTTGAGTGGCCAGTAAGCACTCTGGGTTATTGGGTAATAGGTGTTCAAATTAATGAAAATTATTTATTCACTCGAGTGGCCAGTAAGCGCTCTCGGTCATTGGGTGACAGGCGCTTGTGTTATTCATAATGATTTTTTTACTAGATTGTTGAATAAGCACTCCAGATGATTGGGCAATAGGCGCTTGTGTTATTAATAATTACTTATTTCCTGGATTGGCCAGTAAGTGCCCTGGCTCATTGGGTGATAGGCGCTTGTGTTATTATTAATTAATTATTTTCTCGAGTGGCCAGTAAGCGCCCTGGGTCATGAAAATATAGGCGCTTGAGGTATTAATAATAACTTATTTTCTGGAGTGGACAGTAAGCACTCTGGCTTATTGGGTGATTGGCGCTTGTGTTATTAATAATAACTTATTTTCTGGAGTGGCCAGTAAGCGCCCTGGATTATTGGGTAATAGGCGCTTGAGTATAGAAAATTTATTTATTTACTCGAGTCGCCAGTAAGTTCCATGGGTCATTGGGTGATAGACGCTTGCGTTATTAATAATCACTTATTTTCTGGAGTGGCCAGTAAGCACTCTGGGTTATTGGGTAATAGGTGCTTAAGTCAATAGAAATTATTTAATTACTCGAGTGGCCAGTAAGCGCTTTCGGTCATTTGGTGACAGGCGCTTGTGTTATTTATAATGATTTTTTTACTGGTGTGGTCAGTAAGCGGTCTAGGTCATTTAGCGATGAGTGCCTGTGTTTTTAATTTATATCTATTTTCTGGAGTGACCAGTAAAAACTCTTGGTCATTGGGTGATAGGCTCTTGTGTTATTATTAATTACTCATTTTTTAAAGTGGCCAGTGAGGGCCCTGGCTTATTTGATGATGGGCGCTTGGGTTATTAATAATCACTTATTTTCTGAAATGTCCAGTAAGTGCCCTGGGTCATTTGGTGAAAGGCGCTTGTGTTTCTAATATCTACTTATTTTATGGATCGGCCAGTAAGCGCCCTGGGTCATTGGGTAATAGGCGCTTGAGTTAATAATAATTAATTATTTACTCGAGTTGCTAGTTTGCGTCCTTGGTCATTGGGTGATAGAAGCTTATGTTATTAGTGATTATTTATTTAACAAAATGGCTAATAAGTGCCTCTAATGATTGGGCGATAGATGCTGATGCTATTGATAATTATTCATTTTTAGATCGGATAGTTCGCACCCTGGCTCATGAGGTGATAAAAGCTTGTGTTAGTTTTAATTACTTATTTAACTAAGTTGCCGGTAATTGTCATGAACGATGGAGGGATTGGCACTTGTGTTTCTGATATTTACTTTTTTTCTGGAGTGGCTAGTAAGCACCCTAGGTCATTGGGTGATAGGCGCTTGTGTTTCTAATATATACTCATTTTCTGGAGTGGCCAGTAAGCGCTCTGGGTCATCGGGCGATAGGCGCTTGTTTTTTAATAATTATTTATTTACTAGAGTGGCTAGTAAGATCTCCGCGTCATTGGGTTATAGGATCTTGTGTTAATAAAAATTATTTATTCACTCGAGTGGCCAGTAAGCGTTCCGGGTCATTTGGTGATTGTTGCTAGGATTAATAATGATGTTGTATTTACTTGAGTGACCAGTAAGCGCCCTGGGTTATTGAGTGATAGGCGCTCGTGTTGTTGATAATTATTTTTCTACTGGAGTAGCCAGTAAGCTTCTTGGGTCATTGGGTGATAGGCAGTTGTGTTTTTAATATTTATTTATTTAATTGAGTGACCAGTAAGTGCCCTGGGTTATTGAGTGATAGGCGCTCGTGTTATTGATAATTATTTTTCTACTGGAGTAGCCATTAAGCTTCTTGGGTCATTGGGTGATAGGCAGTTGTGTTTTTAATAATTATTTATTTACGGGAGTGGCCAGAAAGTGCCCTGGTTTATTGAGGAATAGGCGCTTGTGTTAATTATAATTATGATAATATATTGTTGTTGAGGTTGACATTAGCTGCTGACTGTATTTCCTGGTTGCATACTTTATATTCACGCCAAATGCTAAGAAATTCGACATCGCGCACATGGATACACAAATACCGGTGTTACTTTATTTTTTCTATGAGTGCGAGCGATATAGCATGTTCAAAGCCAAAGAGATACTTGGTTAAAAACACCTTCGCCCGTGTTCTTTACTCCTATGTGCGCGATGAAAAAATTTTTCGCGTTAAGCGTTTTTCACCAATTTTTCCCTGATCCTATAATCTTATACGATACGCTTAACGCTTTAGGCGGTTCCATGTGTACGAGCCCTTAGAGAATTTTTAATTCTTGCCGGAACTATATCTTTTCACTTAGTTTGATAGAATTACACTTTTCAAAAAATTAATTCCGATAAGCGAATAAAAAATTGGATTAGCGAGATGAAAGTGGTAAAAATTGCTGCAATCAAAAACGAATATCTGAATTAGTCATCCAAGTGCCCAAAAAAATGGTAAAAGGGCCAAAATCACCTAAATCGCGAATAAATCGAAAATAGTAATGGATGAAAAAAAAAATTAATTAAAAAAACAAATGCGCCTATCTAAGCTGTACAAAAGTAGCCTTGGTGAAGTTAATTTTATTAAATAGTTTCTTTGCAAATCGCAAAAAACTGCACAAGTGGCCGTTTTTTGAAAAATTCATAACTCAGTCCCATTTGGATATAAAGAGCTGAAAATTTGATACAATGTTTCTTTCGTAGTCCTTAACGTATGCTTAAAATTTTTAGATGATACAATTAATAGTTTTTGCAAACCGTCGTGTTAAAGAAAAAATGGCATCTTCGAAAAATGGCTTTAAAAAAATTTTGAGACTACTTACGGCCATTTTTTAAACGCGCTGCTCTTCGTCAAGAGTTAGTGTTCATCATGCTAAAATTTCATAATCCCATCTTGTTTAGAAGTACTGTTAAAATTGCATCGAAAAACATGGATCTTTGCAGGAGGCCGTCGGCGGTGCGTGATGTGGCGAGCGTCCGAATTAGGCCACGCCCACTTCCTCGCTGAGCGCTCGGCGCACTTACGTGCGTGTAGGTTAAAAATGAGTACGCGTCGTAAAACCAACGATATCTCTGGAACTAAGCATCAGAAATCGATGTTTTTTTCTAAATCTGGGGTAGCTTTCAATAACATTGAGATTGCGCGTATCGATATATAAATAAAAATAATAATAGTCATGTGTTATTAATAATCACTTATTTTTTAGAATGGCCAGTAAGTGCCCTGGGTCATTAATTAATAGGCGCTTGTGTTATTGATAATGATTTATTTACTGGAGTGGCCAGTGATCGCTTTAGATCATTAGGCAATAGGCGTTTGTGTAATAAATAATTATTTATTTACTCGAGTGGCCAGTAAGCGCCCTGGGTCATTGTGTNAGTTTCATAATGCGTTTTTAGACACGTACGTTAATAGCTTCCCACTTATGATGACTAATGTTTCGTGAAATGTTGAAAAGACATGTGATAAAATCGATAGATTTTGCCGAAGGGCTTATGAAATAATTATATAACATCCTACACAAAGTATTAAAATAATGATAATAATAATAGTAATAATAATTATTGTTATTCATTGCAATGCCGACAATAATTATGACATAGATACAGTCAGGAAATGAAAATATGTAATATCTATTACAAAAGTACTAAAATTTATAACAACTAGTAGAATAATTTTTAGAAGTACCGTTTTTCTATGACTTTTATTATTTTTATTAATATGTCGATACGCGCAATCCCAATATTATCGAAAGCTCTGATGCTTAGTTCCGGAGATATCGTTGGTTTTACAACGCGTAGTCATTTTAAACCTACACGCTTGAAAGTGCGCCGAGCACTCAGCGAGGAAGTGGGCGTGACCTAATTCGGCGGCTCGCCACACCACGCGCCGCCGACGGCCTCCTGCAGAGATCCCTGTTTTTCGATGCAATTTTAACAGTACTTCTAAACAAGATGAGATTATGAAATTTTAGCATGCTGAACACTAACTCTTAAAGAAGAGCAGCGCGTTTGAAAAATGGCCGTAAGTGGTCTCTAAACTTTTTTAGAGCCATTTTTTGAAGGGACCAATTTTTCTTTAGCACGACGGTTTGCAAAAACTAATTATTGTATCATCTTGAAATTCGAAGCATATGTTAAGGACTACGAAAGAAACATTGTATCAAATTTTCAGCTCTTCATATCCAAACAGGACTGAGTTATGAATTTTTCAGAAAACGGCCAAATTTGCGATTTTTGCAATTTGCAGAAAAACTATATAATGAAATTAATTTTAACAGGGCCACTTTTGTGCAGCTTGGAAAGGCGCATTTTTTTTTTAATCAATTTTTTTTCATCTATCTCTGTTTTCGATTTATTTGCTATTTAGGTGATTTTGGCACTTTTACCACTTTTTTGGGCACTTTGCTGACAAATTCAGAGGTTCGTGTTTGGTTACAGCAATTTCTATTACTTTCATCTTGCTAATCCAATTTTTTATTCGCTTATAGGAATTAATCTTTTTTTCAATGGTGTGAAACCTAATTCTATTAGTCTAACTGTTCTGAAGGCAGCATTGTATGTAACTGGCTGCGTGACTAGGGCCTTAAAGGTCTAACTCATTTCACCGTTGCGTGTGATTAACTCTACATTCAAGATTACAGCCTGCCCAGGTTCTGGCATCGATGCGAAGCTTGCCTTGTCAGGCCACGGTCTTGGCCGTTAGATAACATTCTTGTTGGGAGTAAGGCCGCAGTTACATGGAGCGCAATAGAGCAAGCAGGATAGGAATTTTTTTATGAGCGGCTGTGTTAAGGCTATTGTGCCGCGTAATAGGGCTATTCTACAGCGTAATAGACTTAACACAGCCACTAAAGGAGAAATTTCTATCCTGCTTGCTCTCTTGCGCTACATTTGACTGCAGCCTGACGCTCTGTTGGCTACTTCCGCAGCCATGTAACCACAGCCGTATACGGTACCAGAGTCCAGACCCCTAGGGTGTGTCCTGTAACGCTCTCTGACAACTTACCGACAACTTAATTATGTCTTACGATATCTTGCGTCATGTTTAAGTTGTTGGTAAGTTGTCGGAGAGCGCTACTGGAACACATGTCTAGACGACCAGACCCAGAGAGATATAGGGTGTAATCCGCAATCGCCGCTAGCAGTTATACTGTTATATATATGTAAGACGTGACAACGATGCGTGGTTGGGGGCGCTGCTGTCGATTTACTGGTGATGTGATCCGCAATCCCGCCAGCAGTAAAGCAGACGACGTCAGTCTACTTGCTCTTTCTCGTGACATTTTCTGATTGTAAACAAAGTATATTGTGCTAGACGTAAACAAACACGCAGACCAAAAAAAACAGTTTCAAGTGTCAAAAAGAAAAATGGAAATAACAGCTTTACTGCTAGCGGGATTGCGCGGAATCACAGCAAAAATGTCACGAAAAAGAGTAAGTAGACTGACGATGTCTGCTTCACTGCTGGCGGGATTGCGGATTACATCACCTGTAAATCGACAGTAGCGCCCCCAACCACGGAACGTTGTCACGTCTTACATATGTAACTGCTGGCGGCGATTGCGTTCAAAAGATCACGTTCACCTTACTCCGCTCATTCCTCCTATTCCCTTTATTCCTTTCTCTTATAGTATTGGCGTGCAACGGTCCTATCGTATGTATGTTATTTTTCTTGATTACCTACTCAGGACTAAACCATTTATTTGACATATTTTCTAGTGCTAAAGCATTTTAATGATTTTCTTGAGTAATTTTTAAAATGTTCTTCAAATTATGTCAATAAAAATTGAACAGTGAATGAATAATTTTAAACAATGACAAGTATCAGTTCGGTATGTACAGTATTGTAACCCTCAAACTAAGTGTGCTCTGCCCGAGAAATACTAAATTTTTTACTTTTACGTAACGACTGCTTCTATTACTAATTACTTAACCTCTGTCAATGTTAGTTTCTAAATTTTTTTTAGAAACTACATCTTGTTTATTATTGGAAAAATAGTTACATGTGGTGAACTAAGTCTTCAAGATTTTGACATTAATTTTTAAAAACTAAGATTTTTTGTATTAGGGTATGCTAAATTTTATAAAGGATTTTTGTTAAGGAACTAAAATATTGTGAATTCATATCGGAGTGATTCTTATTGTAATCTACTGTACTACATTGATCTTAATACTTGTAATGCAATATGTAGAAAAAGTATAATATGCATAAGTAGGCTCCACAAAAAATGCTGTTGGAATGCTTTTTGTCCGACTATTGTCATTTGTAGATTTGGCTTAGGTCATTATTAAGAACTGGAATATTTTAAAAATAAAAGAGTAAAAGTACTTAAGTAATTTTTCCACAAAAACATGCAATTATTTAATCAAAGAGGAAAGGATTACAGATGACGAAATAAAATTTCTGAAAACTGAGCTAGGTAGTAAGTATATGTTTTTTTTAATAGTTTTCTCCTCTAAGAAGATGTTTATAAATCAGATGATCGGTACTGTAACTTGTAAGACGTTTGAATCCCTCCTTTTTCTGTCAACAAAGTCATCTGAAGCTTTGCCTACTTATACTTTTCTTGGATTACTTGCATCTTTTACAAGTATCATTTTTTTTATAATATACAAAGAAAATTGGAAGATACATTATACATTATATACGTTAAGCTTCAAATTGAACTGTATTCCAGATTAGATATGAAATACTACCCAATCATTACTACTAGAACTATTCAAATAAATAATAAGAGAAGCATATTGTTGAACTAACTTATGCTAGTTTTGATAGTGAAATGCGTTGATGAATCCCATTTGTTTTAATTTCTTCTTTACCTAACCTTTCAATGATATTTTGTCATAATGCTTATTATCTAAACTTTTATTAATGCGCAACAATACACTTACAAATTCTCTCTTGCCTGCGCCTGATGAGGCTGACACATATGTCAGCGAAACGTTGCGCATTAATAAAACAAAGTGAGAAAAAATTTAAATCCACTCTAGTTGTGTTTATTTCTCACATCTCGCCCCCAATGGATCAATGATCACCTTGAATTTCCAATTTCTTTGGAGGGCACTGATAAAATTTAAATAAACCATTAGTTACATTTTGTTTTATTTCAATATTGATCGAATAACGAAACCAGTAGAGTGACCCGTGACATTGTCTATGTATTTTTTTATTATTCCTTTACCATAGAATAGTGGAATCGTAACAACATTCTTCAACGTCGTTAGTGTTTTTTATCAGTATTTTAACAAAAAAGATGGATTTTTACTAAAGTAGAAACTGTCGCAAGACCATCTGGAAAATATTTTTAGTTCATAAAAAAAAAAAGTAAAATTTAGTAACATAAAAAAAAAAAATTTTCCAGTTGGGACTCGATCCAAGTCTACAGCTGCAAAAAAAACACCATTCGGCGCATGCAGCCCACTCAGCTATCACCATTGACTTCTAAGACTGCAATAGATGTAATGTATAAATTGTATGTCACCAGAGCTTAAGTTATACCTACATATATTGGCTGATGAAGTAGAGGGGTGTCGAAGTGTAGCTATATATATGCCCTCTTCTCCTACCAGCTCCACTCTTAGAGACGACTATAACTATATACACGGAAGGGGGCTAGCCAATCATCGGAGTGTAAGAGAGAGAAAGCATTTCCTGCTTTACGGGCCCTCTCTCTCTTTACTAGTCTCGCGGCCGAAGCATTGTAATATGCTCTAAGTCTTTATCACATGAAACAATTATAAGGTGTAGTCTTTTTCATCTTCTGAATTTTAAGATAGTTGTTTCCTAAATCAATAGTATCTAGAAAGGTACGAAATTTTCAGAAAAACTATTATGAGCGTCGAGAAATATGTGTGCAAAATTTGAGACCGATTTACTACGTCGATTTATTGAAATATTCTCATCAAAAAATCACTCTTTTAACATTGGAGCAATGGTGCAAACGTTACATAGCCCCATTATTTGAAAAAGTGTAACTTAGCCCTTATCTATAAATAATTTAAAAACTATTGAAAACTACCTTAGACAGTAAAGAAACACTTATATTTTCTTGAGAATATTTTACCACATAGTTTTAAAGTAATAGCAATCAAAAAAGTGCTCTTTATTTGATTTTGAAAGATAACCAAAGAAGTATCGCGTATGTGTCAACGTCACATTGTTACATAAGTACAGGTAGATAGATGTATATGTTTATGAAGGTGTACGCAAAGGCATTCACTAATCTCTCTGATATTTTGAATACAGGATGATAAATGAACATAACCGTAGTATTGTATATCTATCCATACTATTGATCTATATATTGGGAAAAAACTGCCTTAATAAATTCCAAGTTTCATGAAACAACTGATTTTGAAATTCTAAAATATGGAAAAAACTTTTTGTACCCGTTGTATGCTAATAATAATCGAAACATGCAGTAACATGGTTATCAAAAATGACACTATTATGGTCTAGTACTTTTCATCCTCGAAACTTTAATATTTTCAAATTTTTATGGCAAAAATTTTAACAAAATACTAAATTTTGTAAAAAATAATTCGTGAAAGCTTTCCGCTGCTTATAGCGCCAAGAAATACGTTGACATTATCTATTTTATACTGTAGTTATAATTTCTCGTACGTATCATATTGTTAAATTTAATTTTTTTTTTTGGACGTGAAAAGGCAAATTTGTATTGGATTTCCTTATATATATCGTATGTTTTAATAGACATACAGTGTCGTAGATGTACACTTAATAATATTAATACAGTTTTGTGAATGTATATCTTCTAGTTACTCGTATTTTGAATGCGATTAAAATTGTGATGTATAAATAAAAAATTATGCTTTTTTACGGCTGAATATTCATTAAAGGTACCATTAAGGCACTCATCATAAATACCTAAAAGTATCATAAGAAGAATCGATACCTACGAAAAAGTATCGGAGTGGTATCAAAGTATCGAGCAGTATCTCTTAAGAGAGTTGAGGTGCAACTCACTTAACGATGAAAATGTAAAATAATGATGAAAAAGAAAGAAAATATAAAGAAATGCTGCGTGAATGTTGTCACAAAATTTGAAAAAAATAGCGTCTACAGATTTCGAGAAAAACATTCATGAAGTTTTCCTTTTTCGTCGTCTTTAATATGGGCTCAAAAAAGTTTTAGAAAAATTCCTTGACGTTGTGGTCAGAATGTTTTTAAAAACTGATATGTTATTTATAACAACTTCATTGATACACGTGCAAAGTTTCAACAAAATCGCGTCTGTAGTTATGGAGATATATGTACAAACGTAAACAAATTTGTTTCCAGCTTGTATGCTACATTTATGTGTAAGACAATGATGCACTGAGTTCACTCTCTGCTGTCAGGTCGACTTTTTACGTGGCACAGTATTACAAAAAATCACTTCTAAAAGCTATTCTACTTAAAATTTTGATCTCAAACTTTGTATATCTTTTCATGAGACTTTGTACTTTAATGGTATATCATTAAAAGGTCTAATTTTTTAAATTAATAGCACACTTTTACCCAAAAAAGATCTTATTAAATTTGATGTTTTCTGCTTATTTTTTTCTCCTATAAAGAAGTATGCACGATGTTTGATTTACACCAGAAGAAACTACATACCTTGAAAAATATTCGGTAACCTTTTAGAATTATATTATTAATACACTAATAAGTACTGGCGAGTTGAACACGTATGCAATTTCCGTAATCCAGAGAGCGTATGTTTTGGGCTAGGTTAGTAGAGCAGACACTATCACTGCACACACGTGCTTTACTTCACCCCCCCCCTTCTGTTAACAGGAGCGATCCAACTCCCGTAATTCTCCAAATTATGGAAACAAAATCATAACCAATTTAACTAAAAAATTAACGATGGTTCTGGATTCAATAAAAAAATCTCATCAATGCACTTTCTTTTAATACACATACATAATCGTTACTACCTGTCTCAGTTTAAGTACTATCATACATTTTTATTCCGTTGCTTATATAAATTATCACTATAAAGTTTTGTATTTTGAAAAAAATGCAGTTTAATATTCATGTTAACTGTAATTCGAGCATATTTGAGCTGGGCTACCGCGCGGTAGGCAACTCTACTGTCCGGTACTTATAGGGTCCAAGTTTATTTTTTTTCCGAGCGAGCGAGGCGCATGCGTATACGTGGATATAAGAGGCAAATAGTCACATCGAAGATTCAAACCTTCGTAAAAGTTGACTTTCATGGGATTTCCCTCTCTTTTATGAAGTTTCAATTTTTAACTTGTATACCACAGTTACATACACGTGCGCGCGCCATAGAGGTATAAGAATAGAGGGAGTGATCAGGCTACCAGTGTGTTACCAGGAGCGAGAGAGAAAGGTGCAAGAAGGCCCCCTCTTGCTATCTCTCTCTAACCAAACGGTTGGGAGAGGGAGAAGGATTTCTCAGTTTCGAGAGTCGTGACGAGAGACGAGAGCCTTACTGCGCATGCTCACTCAATAATTAGAGAAGGATAATAGAAGGGGCTTTCTTGCAGCTTTCTCTCTCGCACGTGGAAACAGCTCACAGTACAGAGTTACATGGGGATAGCTCCCTCTATTCTTATACCTCTATGGCGCGCGCGCATACACACACACTGACACACAGAGTGACGTTAAATAAAACAAAGTGAAGTGTTGTTATTGTATTTGTGCGCACACTGCTTCTGGACTATGTAATCAATATATATACAATAATTTTTTATAATTTAGTTAAATTTCTTAAAATAGAACTGTTGGAAGCATTTCTTGATTACATAGCCCAGAAGCAGTGTGCGAGAAAATACAATAACAACACTTCGTACATTTAGCTTTCCCTATCCATCCATCCAGATATTTGTATAATAATAAATCACTCAAATTAATTAAAAAAAAATCTGTTACAAGAAAAAAAAAACGATATTAATCAGATGTGCAGCAGTGAAAAAAAACGAACGAAACGGGAATGCTGGCAGTGTTTGGAGAAAAGAATCTTTGTATTTTTTCACCACTTTTGGAATTTTCCGTTAAAAAAGTTTCTAAGCCAATCAGATCAGAGCTACAGTAAAAGCACAAAGACCAACTTATTTATCCTAATAGTCTTAAATTATAAGGTGTGTTCGGTCCTTTTAATGCTTACATCACATATATATTAAAGGTTCTACATCCATGCAATGTTGTTGAAAACTCCAGCAGCAGCAGCGGACGGATTTTGAACGGGTGTAAATCCGTTTGTCATTTTAATTTGCTCATTTATCTTCTTGATGGTGACGAAGTAGTTACTCAGGTCAACCTGCTGTGCATTAAAGAGTCAATGTGCAAGTGCTAGAACGAGTATTCATTATTATAGGATCATGTTGTAAGGTTGTAAGATAATCAGACTTTTGCAGCAACGTAGTCTACCTGCTGGTGTCAAAGTTAGCTGTTGATATATCTGATGATGGACACGCACAGGTGAAGTATACATGATGTACTGGTAAGGCTGTGTGAATGTTAATTTTTTTTTTTTTTTTATATTCATCATCGTCCCTTAAGGGCCCAGACATGGCTATTTTGACACTATAAAGTGTATTTAGCCATACGTTGGGTTAATAACAGTAGGGGGAAACGGTAGATAGATCGGTAGGTTTATCGAAGTACAAATCCCATCTAGAAAAAAACCTCATTCATTTATGAAATTTTTGTCCAGAGTGGGATTTGAACCCCGGCCATCAAGATCTGTAGGCAGACATGCTACCGACAGAGCCATCATGTGGCTCTATGAATGTTAATTATTTCGGGTCAAGTACTTCATAAAAATTAATAGGCTCAGTAGGCTTAGTCTGTTCACATATTACTGAAGGTTCACTTGTGTTTGATATTAACTGTTGTATACTGTATTGTGGAGTTGACGTGGCTGAGCTTTAAAAGCTCTATACAGTGTTTGAGAGCAGAAACAAGGTTCTATTCTATGGTGCTCAAAGCTAGTAATTGCTTGGTATACAGTTCGCTATAATACAACCAACATGCTCCGTTTATCCAGTACTGAACGGCACAACCTCTGTTTTGCCATCTGTTGATTTGTACAGTGCGGCTACGATATTTTTGTGATACTCTTCCGTCTGATCGTCCCGAGCTCATCACGGAATTTTCCTGGTAGCGTACATCTGTACAGTTGGTACAATGTACAATCGTGAAGAGATTATGGTATCACAGAAATATATGTATAAATGTGTATGTGTGCGTGTGTTGCCGCAGCTGAGATTGCTAGCACTACTAGCAGCAATATTGCGTCTATATATCGACGCCTCTTAAAAAAATAAGCTTCACTCGAGATTTCTGTATACGAAAACTGACTGTGCTCGCAAAATTAGAACTCCACTTACTGGCCACTTTATTAATAAGAATAAAAAAAATTGATAACAAATGTTCCTTCAACCAAATAACGAGAGGTGTTTACTGCCGACTTTATTAATTAGTAAGCTAATGAATAATAACAGAAGTACATTTACCAGCTAACCCAGGGTACTCACTGGCCACTGTACTAATAAAAAAACAATCATTATAGTAACAAATGTACTAATTAACTGTTACGTGGCCCTTACTGGCCATTTTAATAATGAGTAAGGCAATAATTCATAACAAAAGTGCATTTACCAGCTAACCCAGGGTGCTCACTGGCCACTGTACTAATAAAAAAACAATAATTATAATAACAAATGTGACAATTAACTATTACGTGGCCCGTACTGGTCATTTTAATAACGAGTAAAGCAATAATTCATAACAAAAGTGCCTTTTATCAGATAACCCGGGATCCATGATATATTTATAGTATAAATGTAACATTAGAAAATATTTTTATGAGTGCTCGAATTACATTTAATCCATCCAGTTGAAATATAATACGAAAAAAATTTACTGAAAATATTCTTGCTACGGTAATTGGTAGTTTTTTTACGTTTTGTACATGTGTCATGATTTATGACGAACCTTAAAGTTTGTTTCCTGCCATTTTATTTATTCGTGAATGTTTGAAATTGCGTGTATAGAAGTCCATACAAAATCATGTAGGTATATACATATACGTATATACATACAAATGCTCGCAGGCATACGTATATAATACATATTATTTTTGTATACATTTGTGCATACTATTATTATACGCACACGCAAATATAGACACATGCACGGAAAACAATGGCGTACTGAAACAGCCTAGGTGATTAAAGTATTTGAGTTCAACAAGATCTTTGAGGTATAACAGTCCTGAACTCGACTTTTAACAGGTAGAAGATTACACTGTATACGTTCAATGTAGCATTAAACAGCAACGTGTCAATCGTTGGCATCACCTAACTCTTACGGTAGGCACTCTACAGTTAAGTGGCAGCACTGAACGTTCAGAGGAGAAGCGCCCGAGCTCAAGTCATGGGACCATTTCGGCACATAAGAAGGGCTCGGCTTCTTTGTACACCAAGTAAACTTAACTGGAAAAATACGACGTGAATAAATCTATGAGCAGACGTTTACGATCGTACGATTACAAATTTTTGAACAAATAATAGTAATAAAAACTAATCAAATAAATCATGTCCCATACCTTTTCAACAATTTTAATACTTATGTACAGTTTACAGTCGAATATGAAGTCAATATTTTAATTCCTTTTCTAGATATTTATATTACTCGTATTATGAATTCTATTAGTACAATAAATTTATACAAAAAACCTGCAGCTTCCGGTAGAATACTAAATTTTTTTCCACACAATCCACAATGCCAAAAAATTGCCATTGTATTCTCTATGATTGACAAAGCCTTTAAACTCGCGGACTCCTCGTTTGGATCCAAGAATATTATAGCAGCTCGTAAGACTCTTATTGATAATGCGTATCCTCCATTTTTTATTAACAGTTACGTAAGGGCTAGAATCAGTCCTCTTGACAGACAGAAAAAAAGTTTACAGAAATCTCACAGTCAAAATCTTCAAGAATGATATACAAGATTGGATTTCTCGGTTTCCGAATCGGTCTGGTTCAAAAAGGAATGTGTTCCTTGCCATTCCTCGTTTCCGACCTATAGAAACAACTCTCCGTAAGGCCCTGTCCAAATACAACATATGGGTTGTCTATACGGGTTCAGGGAGTTTAACCCATATTATCCAATCGGGAAAGAACTCAATAAATAAGTTAGATATGAGTGACATCGTCTATAAGATAGCATGTGGGTGCGGGATGTGTTATATTGGCCAAAGTAAAAAACACCTTCGTGTGCGCTTGCGAAAACATGAACGTTACATCAAAAATAGTAATAAAAGGTCTGCCCTTTACTGTCACTCTGTAAACTGTCCACAGGGTTTCGAATTCGAAAGAGCAGTGATTCTTGATCGAGAGCCAAATAAGTATAAACGCCAATTTTCTGAAATCATTTTTATAACATTAGTTGACGACGATATAAATAGACAATTACATACAATAGAACTTAATAAGTCTTACAAAAAGTTTTTCATTTTAAATCAAAAATAGTATAAAAATTAAATTATAGTTTTCAATAGTTAATTATTTTATAAAAAAAAACATGTAAAATTATCATATTCAATATAAACGGTTCATTTAAAATTCCGCACATCTTTTCTACATCCTCGATATAGTGCCTCGTTCGTTTTGTGATTCATATTTAGTATGTGTTTTGATTTTAACAGGCTTTCACTTTCAACATGTCAGTACCGCCTTAATATCACTCTTTAGATAAACAAATTTTTATGTTTATGACAGAATTGTATTCTTAAGAACATGACTTTTATTGAACTAAGTAGAGTTCGTAAATATATGGACTAAATTATAGGCACAATGGGTGTCCATGATGCGTGTTATCTTAACACCCACATGGTATAATATTGTTTTTTTCAAAATCAAAAATAGTATAAATGTTAAATTATAGTTTTCAATAGTCAATGAAATGGGTGTCCATGATGCGTGTTATCTTAGCACCCACATGGTATAATATTATTTTATTTACGAATATTTGTACATAGAAATTGAGTGTTACTCTTGTCAAATTTTCACTGAATTTTATTTCATTATAATAGTAGATTTTAATCCTGAAGAGGCTGTCAGCAAGACAGCAAAATATTGATGGATGTAAATAAATTATAAATAAAAAGTCATGCTACAAACTAGTTATTTTGCATTTTAATTTCATCAGTAAATCTTACAGTTATTCTTAAATGAAAAAGTCTCTGATGTTTGAGGAAGTAATAAAAACAATATTAAGGTTGTCTTCACGTATCTAGCAAANTTAATTACACATGATTTTAATCCTGAAGACGCTGTCAGCAGGACAGCAAAATATTGATGGATGTAAATAAATTATAAATAAATAGTCATGCTCCAAACTACCAAGTTTGCATTTCAATATTACAAATTTTTAAAGTTATACTTTATAGGCGCGTTCTACCTCACTGAGTTAATCAACAATTTCATATTGGTGACCTTAAAAAAAAGTGTAACGGAAGTAGATTTTGCTTGATTCTCCCTCTTCGCCCTGCCCCTCTTAACGTACTTCCGGCCTCCCTACACCACTCAAAATCATCCCACCACACCACAAAAAAAAAAAAAAAAAAACAGTTCTCGACGAGACTTGAACCTTGGATCTCTGGCACACAAGACGAGCCCCTTACCCACTCTGATATGTGCGAGCCCTTCAATGTAAAACCAATTACTTCATTTTATCTTACAGTTCTAAACATATTTTCAATGTAAATTTTCATTGACTGTGTATTCATTCATTTGGTTTCATTTTACATTATATAAATAAGTTATTTACCAAAATATATTTTTTTCGTACGTTTTTNAAAATTTGCCAAGAACAAAGATTAACACGGATAAAAACAAAAAAAACCTAATGATAGTAACTAATATTCCAGCTACAGTTTTTTTAAACTACTACCTTCTGCTGCACATGAATAAAATACATCCTTGCATACAGCTACTAGATACACACCATATAAGTTAGTATATGGCAGAAAGGCAGGTCCACCAAATCCATATCCAACAGAAAATCGAATGCAATCTAATAAGAACTATCTTATTGATTTGATCCATTACCTTAAAGACATGCATGAAAAAGCTCATGATGAGCTTATAATATCAAAGTATGTAAAACTGTGACATACATGCTAGACCTCAGAGTTTATAAAATGGTATGAAAGTTTACGCAATAAAAATAGTTAAAAAAAAAAAAAAATTCCGTACTGTATGAAGTCAATAATTGATTTTTATTGCGATTTCTTGTTTCACGATTTTTCCTTTGTGATTAAGAATGAAATTCAGAAAGGTGGGAGGAGCGCAAGTATATGCAGCAACGCTGATAATTATTTTTCTTGTATGGATGAACTTACATACACGCTTTTACGCATACTTGACCCTTTCTTTTTTGTCTTAAAAAAAGAAAAAAAAAAAAAAAAAAAAAAAATCATACATCTATTAGAAAATGAAACAGGTTTATCTAATAGTAAATTTTCATGCAAAAAAAAATTAGGGGGTTTGTACAGACCTTATAAATGCAATTTTAAGTGATTTTTCCGTAAGGTTACATGGTAAGTTGTAAATTCTTCAAATCAAACATGTGAAAGAGCGTACAGTTAAACGATCTGCAATTTTTCGGGTATTTCTTATGGTATTTTTGTATACGTTTTATGCTTCAATAATATCTGTCAAAAAAACCTATGTGTGATGAACGTCCTGAAGGGACATTCACTGACATGTACTACTATGGTATCGAAGAAAGTTGTACTACAGAATGATTTGTCTTAATTTTCAAGATACAATTGTATTTTGGACATTAATGTGGACTAAGAATACATTTGTGAGCATATGTGATAAATGTGAGTGTGACGTTACAGATGTAATCAGCGTAAGCAGTAGGAAGCCGTTTGAAACCATCGAAAGATTCGATGTAAGTGCACAGTATTGTACTAACCAGCCTCCATATTGTTTATATTGTACTGTACCATAATATATTGTTTAGAATTGTTCAGTTATTAAATATTGAAATATTTATTGGAACCACACCTAACTCACGTAGGCATACGCTTTCCAACGATAATTGCACCAACTATGTACACAATATTGTTTTATAAAAGGTAAATTTATATTTATAATTATATTATCTGCCATATAATTTTATGAAAGTATAACTTCTTACTTGGGTACCGGAGCAGCCACTGTCTACTGGTTTATACAGGTATGTATAGAGCCATTTAATCGTGTAAATTTATAAGGCACGTATATGATTATCAATATTAATTTTAAAAAATTCAAGCCTCCTCCTAGGTCTGTGTCATGGGTTTGATATCTAACCGTAACAATCAAAAAAAATTTGAGGGCCCCGATTAGGAATCGAACACACGACCCCTTATTATAATCTGTGTTGTCTTAATGGCTAGCACTCTAACCAATTGAGCCAACGACAAGCTCTATAGGTATAAGAAAAATATATAATGTTCAAAGTATACATATATATATATACAAAGAAGCTGAGCACTTCCAATGTGCCGAAATGGTCCCATGACTTGAGCTCGGGCGCTTCCCCTCTTCGGGCTTCTGAACGTTCCGTGCTACCACTACACTGTATGGCTGAAACATCTGTAATAACACTGTAAGAATTTTAGACTTTTTACAGTTCTATTAACTCTGTGAATATACCAAGACAATGTCTATTAGCTAAAGCTGTGTCATGAACTCTCGGGTGCACGAAGAACAGCCGCACGGAGAAAAAAAACAAGGTATCACTTTATAGGATGACTTGTCTGCGCAATAACGCTATAAAAATTTTTTTTTTAACTCTTCCTTTGTGCTGTCTTTTGTGCACCCGAGAGTACATGAAGCAGAAGTAACAAAAACGTACTTTTATTTAGATAAGAAAGCAACAAACTATTTATTTACAGACTATTTCACGAATGTTAAAGTGCGACTTACTATGAAAGGCATCGAGTGTCGAGCCTCCTTGCGTATGATGAAAAATGTACTGTTAGTTGCTTCAGGTGTGTGCGTTATAGGCAGGCTGATAAAAAACTATTTTGCAGAGCAGCGCACATCCAGACTTTTATGTATGAGTATTAAGAGAAATATATTCATATATCTTCCCATATTGTGTGGGGCAGTCAGTTTTTTCCTTCACGACTTCCTCCCCAGTTGCTCTTCTGAAAAACAATACGAAAATCTTTAAATTTTCACGTAATTCATATAAAAAAAATTTTCATACAATTGATTCCTCCTCTACGTTCCTCCACACTTCCTTACGCTCCCACTCTTGTCCCCCATCAGATTTATTTCGCTCTTTCACTGTCTCTTTCGTATAGTTCCCCACTTAGTGTTTTTGAAAAAGCAATGAAAAAATTTGTGAAATTTTTTTTTATCATACATTCGTATTATGTGAAACGGTCAGCTTTATCCCCTAAGCTATACCACGAAACTCATATTACTGAACTGAGTCTATTGAACGTAACTAATTCATAGATTCACAATGATCAACTTTTAAATCATTACAATAATGGTGATAATTGTTTTAATAGAATTAATGTATACATACAATGATGTCTTATAGTGTGAAGTTATAACTATTTTTCAGTACATTTAAAATATTAATAAATCCAATGATAAGAAAATTATAGTTAGATTGACCTTAAATACTTAGGTTGTATTGATTGTACAATATATACGAAGAAATTTATCATACATACTTGTTTTTATATTCAAGTGTATTTCACCTCGTATGAGGTGTATACACTATCATATATACTTCTTCTCACGTAATACTTTAAATTTTTTTATTGTTTTCAGATTCTATTTAAATTAATATATTATTTGGATCTTTACATCGAGATGACGCTACATATAACAATTAGCCGTGAGAGAACAACGGTTTTTTAAAAATATTAAGCAATTTTATCAAAACTTTGACCTTGTTATTTCTTTTTAGTTGGAAATGTCAAAATTAAAGAAAATTGTTTTCTGTATCGAGTGAACAGCAAAAAAAAGTGTTTCCTTTATTTAAAGTTGTTCTGAGTACAAACTTTTTTGCTACTTATAATTTATCCCTCTAAATTATGTAAAAATAACTTACTTATTCCTAATTGCGTTCTATTACATTAGCCATTAGTTACCCTTAAATTCCTTATTAACATTACAATTGCTACTATCAAATTTAACTTATACGGTGGGAGATTTTTTCTAATACTATTCAAAATTGCTACAAAAAAGTTTAAATGAATACTTTCGTTCGTTTAATCTACTGATTTATCAGTGTCGCTACACTGAAAAGAATCCTGAAGGATTTTGGCTGAACACACCATTGCCGTTTCAGCAGTTCCGCCAGTCGTAGTTGGCTGCAACACCAAAACAGCAGTGTGTTAGGCCGTTTCGACTTGACTCGTCTGCTATAGTTATACTGTCGCCACATATAGGCTGCTGCACAGCCGGACGTGCAGAGTAAACAAGCCATTCAAGGAGTGCATGCTCCATGAAATCTCGTTTGTCATTCAATGAACTGTATACATTGTATATGTATTAAATAACTATTTTCAATTCAATTTCGTAGTATATACATAAAGCAACATAATATTTTGGAAAAATACAAAACCTAAAAGTGTCTATGGCTTAATTTGAATGCATATACACTACAGGCCAGTTTTATAAGTATAAAATCGTTGGTAATTCTCATTACGTATTTATATACAGCCAAACTAAAGCTGTATAATATTAATACTGCATATTGGGTTTTTAGGTCAATCGATAAAATGGAACTATGAACTCTTTTGTAAAAGACCTCTTGGACAGCTGGAATTTATCCATACTAGCTGGAAAATTTGAGAGTAAGTTTGAGCACATCAATTTTTGTACATGTAGTTGCATGAATGTATGTTAGAACATTTATTTTTAGGTTTCATTACTGAATCGAACAGTATATATGCCAATAAAACTTTGAATAGATGAATTTTGAAATTATATTAAGTTAATTTAACGGGAGAGTTGTATAATACTACAGATTGTTGTCTTTTACAGCTGCTGGCATAGATAAACCATTATTTTATGATATTGATGACATTACTTCGGTATATTCGGTATAGGAAAAATTTTTATTAAATCAGACGTCCAATGGCAGTTGGTAAACAATTGAAAACAACGTCCAATTGTGGTACTATCATATTTTTGTATTTATTAAAAAGCAAAAACAACGTTTCAGTCTTTTGGACAACGTCCTGGCCCTTATTAGGTGCAAAAAGCTATGAGTAATAAAAAACATTCTTTACAATATAAATTTTGATAATATACAATGAAAGGAAGTTAAGTTGAGTGTATAACATACCTATGACTCTTACGAAAGGGATGTAAAATCGTAATTCAGTCAGAGTTTAATTTTTAACTGTTTTTATATTCTGCATAAACACAAATGGCATAAGTACACGTACGCAATACAATCAAATTAGAATCGCAAGCAGTTCCTAGTTAGAAATATATGAACAGTACATGTATTCCTAATACTATAAATTATAGGGGTGCGCCAAATCATGTAGATCAAGTTAGTCCAAACAGTCGAAAAATTGTTTTTGTTTTTTAATAAATACAAAAATATGACAGTACCACCATTGCTATTTTCAATTATTTGAAAACTGTCATAGGACGTCTTATTCGATTATTTTCGGACGCAGGTGAAAGCTTCACGTTCTCTACATCTACATATACACTGCACTGTTATGGCAAATAATAGATTGCAAATGCTAAACATTCTTACTAGGAGAAAGTTTCAATCTCCCTGCTTGGCAAATTGTTGGGTGTGATCGTTAGGAAAAAAAACTGAATGCAAGCGTGTTTAGGTAGTCGCTCAAAGAGGTTACAGATTCGTTCATATTTCTAGCAAATGTATTTACTAACAAGTATTTATATTTCACCAGTATGATATTCATATTTATATAAAAGAAAAAATTTTTTTTATGGACTATTTGTAAACTCTCCATGATTGAAAAACAGTTATAAATCTTCGTAATAATAAGAAATCTCCAGATGAAGTGATAATCGTTACAGCAGTAGTAGGCTATTTTAACAGTTCCTCAAAAATAGTATTTGTAGTTACAAACACTAAAACATGCATAGTCGTTAGTAATAATATAACTGATGCTGTTAATATATGTTATAAAATTTTTTTTGATTTAAAAACTAATTTAACGCCAGCTTGCAAGCACATTTGGCAATTTTCGCGATCTTATGAGTACAAAAGTTCATTTGACAATATTCAAAACTGTGTATGCGTTACAATGTTCATTTAAAATGTTAAAGGTTGTAAACCTGAAAACGTTGTAATAAACAACAATGAATAAAATGTTGAGCGTAGTTTAGTTAGTATTAATTATTTGCAGAGTATATGACAAAAATCGATGAAACATACTATTAAATACATAAATTTCAAAAACAATCGAACTGATTAGAATTTTATTGTACATTCAAAATAATCCATGTACAAAAATCATTGTTACTTGTAACGCTTAGTTCTTATAATAATCTAGTAATACCACGCAATGTGGCTCAGTTTTTTTTTTGACTCTTTTATTAAATTTATTACAAAAACTTATTGACAGCATCTTAAAACATTATTGCAACATGTACTGCCTGAAAACGACAAACATTTATTTTGCTTCATAAAGAAAGTTTTAGATTATTTCGTATTGGTCTTTGATAAATTTAAAACAGAACATATGCGATTTTCTTACTATAAAGAAGAAATCTTGATTATCATGCCACATCAAATAAAAATAGGTGTTTAAGTTAATCGGCTAATAATTAACTAGTCTTATCACTATTCATCTATAAAGATAATTTTAAAACTGGCAATGCCCTTGGTTCTCATTCTGGAACAAAAAAATGAGATGATGTTTATGCAATCATAGCATCAATGCATCCAAACATATCGTGTCAGCTCGGTAATATCCTTTTAGTATGTTTATATTATTCTAAGGATAGAAAAGAGTTTGACAACAAAATGTTTTTGAGTCCTATTATGAAGGAACTTAACGAGTTAGATGTTAAAGGAATAAATGTGATAGTGGATAGTATCCCATCTGAAATATATTTTCAACTATCTTTAATAATTGGTGACAATTTGGGCCTAAACGAGATTTTAGAATTCACTGACTGTTTTTTTCATGGAAAATCTTGCAGAGTATGCAATGCTTCAGTGGAACAAATTAGAACTCTGACAACAGAAGAAAAACGATTATTAAGAATAGTTAAGTCATATCAAGAAGACGTAGAAAAAATAATTCAAGTAGAAGAGGCATAAAAAAACCTTGCTTATTTAGTTATATTTTAGGATTTAATTTTTGTACAAATATTACTTTAGATATCATGCATGATATCACTGAAGGAGGGGGAAATATAAGTATGACTTATATTTTGGAAGATTTAATTTATAAAAAAAAAAATTACCCTAAATTTTTTAAATGCAAGAATAAAAGCATTTAAAGTACAACATGAAAATTATGTATGCATTATCCCGATGATTAAGAAAAATCATATAATGATTAAAAAAAATTGAAAGTGTCCTCTGCTGAGTTAATTGCATTCATAAAAGTATTTGGCGTTTTTGTAGGATATATAGTGGAGGGCTAATACAATCAGTCTGATGAGGAAGATAATGTTTGGGCATTATATATCTTGTTAAATAAAATTTGAAGTATTATGTTATCTCCAAGAACTGTTACAGGGCATATAATTATCCTGAAGCAGCATACACAAGATTTCTTATATTTGTATAAAAATTTATACGGATATTTGCGGTTAACATTCCACAATATGTCACATTAACTGGGTGTGTTAGAGGCTAATGGGCCTTTAATTATCTTTTGGTGTATGCCGTATGAATCAAGATACAGAAAATTGAAACTAAAAGCAGTGACTACAAGTAATAGAAAAAAATCTAATAAAAACTATGTGTGTTAAAAATATACTACAACTGTGTTATTCACGATTGATAAAAATATTAAAAAAGAAAATATAATATTTAAAAGTTGTGAGAAAATTAAAGACGCCAATCGTAAAAAACTATTTCCTGAATGTGCTAGCAAAATGTTTGTTATCAAAAAGTTGCTTAAAGATGAATGCTTATAAGGTTAAAGCAGGTACTTGGACATTTGAAGAATGGGCTGGTAAATCGGGACAAAAAGGAAGAAGTTAATTCACAGGCTTGCAATTTAAGATAGAGTAAAACAAAAAATTGATAAGTATTCTGAATAAGTTAAGTCTTAAGTAAAAGCAAATTCATTTTTTTAAACTTCAAATACAACTAAAAAAATAATAATAATGTTGTTATAAAACTGTTCTGTACCTGTTTGTTTTTTAACTCGATCGTGAGTAAACTATGACTATGTATTTGTGCTATTAAAATACACATAAAATACATACCAGTTGTATAAATGCACTCATAAGTGATAAGTAGGCATCATTAATAAATATAAGTGACCATATACACATTTGAATAAAATTTTGAATTATTTTTCAAATGTCCCGGTATAGCTTCCAAAACTTTAAGCGGTTGGTATAACAGAACAACGGCTTGCGTAACTGTCCAACTATTGCCTCCGTTTTTGAAAGAGTATTCTAAACTTGTAGAGCTACACTGGATAAAACTAACATAACTAACATAAGACAGCGGTTCTCCTCAATAAAAAATGACTTGAAAAAAAATTTGTTAAATTTAGACCCTAAGTTTATTTTTAATTTGGATGAAAACGCCTTAATACTAGTTCCTAAAGACAGTGTAGTCATAACAAAGAAAGGAGCCATGTCTGTGTACCAGATAGTTACAAAATAAGAAAAGCTGTCTAACAGTTTTATTCGTTGTAAGGGTCTCTGGATTTTTCGCCCCCCCCTCCCCCTATGATACTGTTTTTGAAAAATACGCCTGAAATAGAAGTTCAACAAAAAATTCCAAACGGATAGGGAGTATGAAGCAAAAATAGTGGCTGGATGACATCTGATAGTTTTTATAAGTACATTGTAGATGTTTCTTACAAGTGGCTACTTGATAATGGAATTGACAGTCCAGTTGTTGTGTACGCAGATAATCACTTGTCACATGTATCATTACCTTTGTTGAACTTTTGCAAAGAAAAAAAATTGAATTAATAGGATTACATCAAAATACAACACTCCTATTGCAACTTTTGGACGTCTCTCTTTTTCATCCTCTTAGAAATAATTACAAGAAAGTACTTAGACAATGAAGGATTGATAATAATGTGATTGAGTTTAAAAAGTCGATGTTCTCTTCGGTTCTAGATTTGGCTTAAAAAAGTTCAGATGATTCTGAAACTATTAGGAATGGTTTCAGGACATGAAGTAAATATCCCTTTAATGCTGATGCTGTCAAATATAATTTCTTAAATAAAGAGGGTAAAAAACGTAAATCAGATGAACCAGCCCAGGATAAAAAGCAAAACTCCAGTTCTGAAAGTAACGACAGTATTAGTCTGCTAAGTATTTTTGAAACAAAAATTATTAATCCAGGATCACTAGAATACTTCAAGAATCATAAGTTTAACAATAAGTAGAATGAAAATGTCACTGAAAAAGAATTGTTTTTTCTTGGAAAAAAATGAAGAAAATCGCAGAACATGTGTTGACAAAGTTCCACAAAAATTAAAAACTTTTATGATAACTTAGTCAAAAGCTTGAGAAATCTACCCCAAGACTCAAATGATGGTTCATCTTCCAAAAATGATCCTGCAAATCCTATCAATGACTTACCTACTTCTACGTACTTGATTAATAGTACTAAGCAAAATTATAATGTTTCTCTTCGTGGTTTACCAAGCTGTGATATTCCATACGTGCATTCAATAGCTGACTGTAATGATGATGATCCAGTAACTAAAGTCGAAATTGTAGATGAAAACGGTCAACTGCCAGTTGTACCAGCTTTAGATTTTATTTCTGTTAATAAAAATTCTGGTCATAATTGATTTTACTTAAATTAAAACGATGCAAGTACTAGTAACGTAAAACTAGCAGATTTGAAATCTTTTTCACCGAGTGTAAGCAACAACATTGAAGTCTCAGTTTTATGTAACCCTACGGGTACGCTCAAGTAACTTATAAATTTTTTTTATGTATCCAGAGCAAAATAATGTTCAAATAAACTATTTTCTTGGATAA
Organism: Copidosoma floridanum; assembly: GCF_000648655.2. Next base: position 801,126 of record NW_019379512.1, on the reverse strand, counting down.
TTCTAATAACTCTCGAAACAATCACAGTGAAACGTCTTGTGAAGAAAATCCTAAATCAGTAGTTGAAAACATTTATCAGCATAAAGAGTCGAACTGTTGAGGTAGCTTGCAATTTTCAATCTGTTTTTATTTTCTTTTAACTTTACTTTTAATAAATTCAAGGATCATAAATATATATGGGACGTCTCCGTCAACCGGGCCACCGCTGGGAACAAAAATTGTAAAGCTTTAAAAAATCGTGCAAGGGCTTAAAATGTTTGTTTTAAGAACCTCCTTCAAATGTCGAGTGGCATATTGATAAATTCAATATAGCTGGTCCAATATGGCGGCCGGAAGCCGTGAAAAACTTGTGTTGTTGGTAGACAGAATCCAAAATGGCGGATTCAATATGGAGGTCCAACATCCAATATGGTTGCCGAATTTTTAAAAATCACTCGATTTACACCAAATTCGGTATACGGGTGTTTCATAGGTCATTGGTCACGAATTTAAGGTCAGATTTGCCAAATTCAAAATGGCGGATTCAAGATGGTGGACAAAATTTTCGAAAATCAACCGATTTGTACGAAATTTGGTGTAAGGGTGATTTTGACGCCGTTAATTACGAACCAAAGGACAGACTTCTAAAAGTAAAGATGGTGGACTCCATATTACAAAAATTAAATAAAATCTTTCACATAATCATGTGATTTTCAAAATGGCTGTTGAAATTGTCAGTACTAAATTATCGTATCTTAAAAGGAATGGTACAAAAGAATGAATGACAAATTATTATTAGTATTACAAGCCATATTATTTATTTAAATATTGAACGTATAAAGCTCTGATAATACGTAAGTTCTTAACAAATAATTTTTTGTTCAACTAATAAATAATGAATTCAGTGAATTAGATTGTGGATATCGAAACTTTAAATAAATCATATTAATATTGTATAATAGTTCTAGGGCTCACAGCATCTAAATATCTTTTAACTACTAATAATTTTTCTGCGTACATGGAAAATGCGTGACCTTTATGGATATTCGTGACAGCTGGAGCACTAAAAAATTGACGTGAAAGGCGCTTTTGCGTTTTTTTGTGGAGATTTTTACTACAATACATTATTTTCATGTAAGGAAACTTTTTTTCCCCAATGTATACAGAGCTTTAGGTGTCAAGATGGCTTCATTCGGCTTAGCCTGAAGACTTGCTCTTGTGGCTTTCCTTTTGAATAAAGCACCTAAGCCATCACAAATACACTTTCCATGAGCGGTGGTATGACAGTGCCACTCAGCCAAAAAATCTGAAAAATCTTCATAATGATGAACTAATTTACACATTTGAAAGCGGTTTTTGAAGTGTTGTTTAGCTCCATCGGAAACGTATATCAATTTTGTCACATTCGGACACATGTTTTTAATTTCTGGTATAATTTTTTTGTTGCATTACGTATACGGCAGCTGTATCATGGCTCATACTGTCCGATAGGAGGACAACACTACCATGCTTAATATCTTATCCAGACTTGTAATAACAAGTAACTGGGAAAATAGTACATTGATAAATATTGTAGTGGAAGGCTTGTACCGCGTCTTGTACTACTAAAGCAAAATTTTCAGAAAAGTCCAGTTGAACGAATACTTCATTTTCACTTAGAATTTTTGTACGATTAGACACGTATGCTTGCTGACTTTTTTAAATAAAATGATGGGGTATGAATTCTTTCAATTTATTAATGAAAACTTCCACGAAGTCATCAACAGGGAGACATTCTTTCTGTAATGTGCATCTATCTGCAGATTTCCACTTACTAAAAATTGTTTCTTCCATACCCTGTGATTCGAAAATATTAGGTACGTAATCTGTCAATATTTCAAATTTTGGACATGATTGACACTCATTCAAAAAACAATCTGGCTGTGGATTTTTGCACAATGTAAATTTCAAGCAGTCGTTGTAGTTTTGTATTTTGTTTTGTAAATTTTTTGTCATGTTTTGTAAATCGTAAGTTTCAAGCATATTTTTGAAATTCTCATGGACTGGACATACACATACACTGTGTGTCCCTTTATCACTAGCAAGTATACACCACTTCGGTCTGAGCTCAGCAAACTTGCTCAAACTTACTGGATTTTTTGTATTCAGTTTTATAAAATCTCCATATAAAACACATACATCTCAGAGAAGTACTTTTCTGTACTTTATGTTTTTCCCCGTTCTTTCTTACAATAACAGCATCCTTTTAGTTCGCCATAATCCAACTATTTTAATCTGACTCATAAAAGTTCACAATCGTTGCAACTGTATCGGACGATTAAGTTTTACCTGCTCTCGGAGATGGCATTGCTAAAATACCCTTCGTTTTTTTTAAATTCTTGCTTTTTCAGCCGTCCTTCTTGAAGTTTCAAATTCTTTAGCTACTTCTCGTGTTGACCAACAATCAGGAGCTGTTGTAAGTATTGCTACGCATAAAGGATCGTTAGGTGGCAAACTTTTGAATCGTTCTTTGAGTCCATTTAATAATTGTTCCAATTCGTCTTCTTGAGAAAAGCATGATTTATTTTGCTGGAGAACAATCAATATCACTTTTAGACATATAACTGTTTTCTAAAGAGTTATCTTCATTCTGAGAAACTGCACTATCTGACAGAAGTTTACTATTTTTATAATAAAGTTTCAGACAACCCATACAAATTTTGAAAAACTTTGAGCAATGTGGAAAAAATTCCAACATACTCTTGGTCATATTCCTCCAATTTTTTCCTTTATGACTACTGATTCTGAAAGGATTAGCACATCTATCTGAATGTAGGCTTTTTGCAAAATTTTCTTGAGGAGTAGACATAATATGCCTTTCAATTAAAACACATTGGACATTAAATAATATAAATAAAATTATTTTTATTGTTATAAAAACTCTTTTTACGTATATTACAAAACCAATCAAAGAAGTAAACTATATATGCTAGATAAATATTATTTCTCACTTACATATTATTGAGAACTGTATTTTATTCAACTTATATAGGACTATTCGATCACAATTTATGTATAATAAAAGCTACAATAGTTACAGTTCTCAGTAAAGATACAAACAAATATTAATACTTCAATTCGATATCTAATGAAATCATACCCGCGTGGTGTCAGTTTGGGTGTCTGGTTGTTAAGAAAAAAAAAGTTATTCCACTCTTACGCTTATCTTACATTTCAAATATCTACTAGCGTGGTGTCAGTTGCTCCACCTGTCACGAATATCCATAAAGGTCACGTATTTTCCATGTACGCAGAAAAATTATTACTAGTTAAAAGATATTTAGATCCTGTGAGCCCTAGAACTATTATACAATATTAATATGATTTATTTAAAGTTTCGATATTGACAATCTAATTCACTGAATTCATTATATATTAGTTGATCAAAAAATTATTTGTAAAAAAACTTACGTAACATCAGAGCTTTAAACGTTCAATCTTCAAATAAATAATATGGCTTGTAATACTAATTATAATTTGTCATTCATTCTTTCGTATCATTCCTCTTAAAATACAATAATTTAGTACTGACAATTTCAACAGCCATTTGGAAAATCACATGATTATGTGAAAGCCATAATATGTCATTCTAAAACACTTTTATGATTAAGTATTAAGAATTATCACATATTTCTGAATATTTTCAAGGTACCATTTGAAAAATTCTTGAAATACCATTTAACGTTTAAATGAGCTTTTCAAAACCAACATTTGAAGCCCTTGCTCGATTTTTTAAGGCTTTATAATTTGCACTCCCAGAGTTGGCCTAGTGGAAACAAATTTATCAATATGCCACTCGACATTTTAAGGAGGTTCTTAAAACAAACATTTTAAGCCCTTGCACGATTTTTTAAAGCCCTACAATTTTTGTTCCCAGCGGTGGCCCGGTTGACGTGGAACGTCCCATATATGTTTTTTTTTTTTCTTTTTTTTTTTNCATAATTTGTTTGTCTTACTTTCTGGATTTTGAATAATTACAGATTTCAAACGTGGAGAACCTCGCACCTCAAATAATTAGACAAATTACCAGAGAAATCAGTGAACTTCAATTATATCCAGCTGAAGGAATACAAATTTTGATAAATGAAGAAGACATAACTGATATAAAAGCCATTATTGAAGGACCAGGTCAGTTAAAATTTAAAAAAAGTTATTAATTTCTCAAGTATTTGTGTCTACTACTATGTATTGCACATAATATTAGTAATTAAAAATATTATCATAATTAAAAAAAAATCATGCAGGACAAAAGAGAGTAAAACACAAGTGTTAAAATGTTAAAATATAATTCCAAAACGGAAAAAGACAAGGAAAACGCACAGAAACTACTTCAATAATGAACAGAGAGTACTTCTTCATTAGAAATTAATAAAAAAGAAATGACTGAGTGTGAGTTGAATTAAGTATGATTGGTCGTGTGTGACTAGTCAAAAAAAGTATGTCCAACTTAAGATGCCTTACAGACACGGTTAAAACATTTATTGAGTTTATATTACGATGGGTGTAATTGATTTTTTTGATTTTTAATAATTTCAAACACTTGTACTTTTTAACAAACAGCATTTCTTGTTAGATAATTAATTCTTTAAAGTCATAGTCTTGAATTAGAAATCATACCCTTTGAAAAGTGTTCCAGTATACCTGCTTTTACCTGAGTGCTGGCCTGGTTCTTGTAATCGAAATACTTACGCAGGGACTAATTTTGTTTGGATTAATCGAAAAAATATTTGTTAAAGAAAATAGCGTTATTATTTTAGATCAGCCAATGATGAGTAAACATTACAACGAAAATTAATCTGCATATGAAGTATAAAAAGTTGACAAAAAATTTTTTTAATTGATAATTTATCCATATTACAAAAATTAAATAAAATCTTTCACATAATCATGTGATTTTCAAAATGGCTGTTGAAATTGTCAGTACTAAATTATCGTATCTTAAGAGGAATGGTACGAAAGAATGAATGACAAATTATTATTAGTATTACAAGCCATATTATTTATTTAAATATTGAACGTATAAAGCTCTGATAATACGTAAGTTCTTAACAAATAATTTTTTGTTCAACTAATAAATAATGAATTCAGTGAATTAGATTGTGGATATCGAAACTTTAAATAAATCATATTAATATTGTATAATAGTTCTAGGGCTCACAGCATCTAAATATCTTTTAACTACTAATAATTTTTCTGCGTACATGGAAAATGCGTGACCTTTATGGATATTCGTGACAGCTGGAGCACTAAAAAATTGACGTGAAAGGCGCTTTTGCGTTTTTTTGTGGAGATTTTTACTACAATACATTATTTTCATGTAAGGAAACTTTTTTTCCCCAATGTATACAGAGCTTTAGGTGTCAAGATGGCTTCATTCGGCTTAGCCTGAAGACTTGCTCTTGTGGCTTTCCTTTTGAATAAAGCACCTAAGCCATCACAAATACACTTTCCATGAGCGGTGGTATGACAGTGCCACTCAGCCAAAAAATCTGAAAAATCTTCATAATGATGAACTAATTTACACATTTGAAAGCGGTTTTTGAAGTGTTGTTTAGCTCCATCGGAAACGTATATCAATTTTGTCACATTCGGACACATGTTTTTAATTTCTGGTATAATTTTTTTGTTGCATTACGTATACGGCAGCTGTATCATGGCTCATACTGTCCGATAGGAGGACAACACTACCATGCTTAATATCTTATCCAGACTTGTAATAACAAGTAACTGGGAAAATAGTACATTGATAAATATTGTAGTGGAAGGCTTGTACCGCGTCTTGTACTACTAAAGCAAAATTTTCAGAAAAGTCCAGTTGAACGAATACTTCATTTTCACTTAGAATTTTTGTACGATTAGACACGTATGCTTGCTGACTTTTTTAAATAAAATGATGGGGTATGAATTCTTTCAATTCATTAATAAAAACTTGCACGAAGTCAGCAACAGTGAGACCTTCTTTTTTTAATGTGCATCTATCTGCAGATTTACACATACTAAGAATTATTTCTTCCATACCCTCTGATTTGAAAATATAAGATACGTAATCTTTTAATATTTCAAATTTTGGACATGATTGACACTTATTCAAAAAACAATTAGTCTGTGGATTTTCGCACAATATTAATTTTAAGCAGTCATTGTAGTTTTGTGTTTGAAATTGTAAATTTTTTGTCATCTTTTGTAAATCGGAAGCATCAAGCATATTTTTCAAATTCTCATGTACTGGACATACACGTACACTGTATGTCCCTTTATCACCAGCAAGTATACACCACTTTGGTCTGAGCTCAGCAAACTTGCTTAAACTTACTAGATTTTTTGTATTGAATTTTATAAAATCTTCGTTTAAAATACATACATCTGAGAGAAGTAAACGCTTTTGTACTTTATGGTTTCCCCCGTCCTTTCTTACAATAACAGGATCCTTTTTGTTCGCCATAATTCGCCTATTTTTATCTGACTCGTAAAAGTTCACAATCTTTGCAACTTTATCGGACGATAAAGTTTTACCTGCTCTCAGAGATGGCATCGCTGAAGTAGCCTTCGTTTTTTCAAAATTCTTGCTTTTTCAGCCATCCTTCTTGAAGTTTCAAATTCTTTAGCTACTTTTCGTGTTGACCAACAATCAGGAGCTGTTGTAAGTATTGCTACGCATAAAGG
>NW_019379512.1:780676-791128 GCF_000648655.2 Copidosoma floridanum | reverse complement strand
TAACTAAACAAAAAATCCTTCAGCTCACTGATTAAAAATATAAATTTTTTTCTTAAGCTATTGCCTTCACTGACTAAATTAAAACCTTATTAAAAAATCAATTACGCAATATTAATATTATACAGCTTTAGTTTAGCTATATATAATTACATAATAAGAAAAACCAACGTTTTTATACCTATGAAACTAGCCCGTAGTGTACATGAATCACATATATATATATATATATATGCACTCCTATTGCATGCACTCCTTTCACGGCTTGTTTACTCTGCAGTTCTGGCTCTGCAGCAGACTGCATTTGGTGGCAGTGTAACTATAGCAGATGAGCCAAACCAAAACGGACTCGTGTACTGCTGTTTTGGTATTGCAGCTAACTACCACTGCTTTTCAGGTCCTTTGGGCCTGGTGCTTGACCTGAAGACATGCGCCACCAGGTACAAAAATCATCATTGTATTCATCATGGCTCTAAAAAATGGAGGGGTTAGGCTCTAGGATTCGAAGCTGGACGGGACAATTGCTAGTAAGTTATAATTTTACTAGGGGACTTTGTCCCCTGCGCGCTCCACGCGCCAACCCACTAAACTTTTTTGATCATATATATTTCTAATAATTATTTCATCTGAATCAAATGATTAAATTTTAAAAATAAATTCAAGTTCAAACGAATAAAACGACCTCGATTAGCCAGCGCTTGTCTACTCAATTTTATATTTAAATTTAAATGTACCGCCTTTCGTCACTCACGACCAATTAGATCACGACGTATTCTGTCGACGGTCACGTGACACTCATTCTTTTAGCAGAGGAACGGTTTTGTACGTGTAGCTTAAACTGTAATAACAAAATAAGTCTTATAATTGATGGATTTTGTAAATAACGTTTGTAAAATACTAAAAATTACTTGCTGTATAATTCTTTTAGTTAGTTACTTAACTATTTAAATAAACTAAAATAAACCTTTGAAAAAAATGTGAAATGTCAAGAACTTTATATTCCATAAATTTAGGTGAACTCTCACAACTTGAAGATCATTCGTACTGCGTAACTCTTAAGCTACTTAAAAAATTTTATTAATAATATTTATTCGATACTCAAATGAAGGAGTCAGGAAAAAAATTTTAAAAATGGGAAAAAAGAAGTCAGATATAATATAATTGTTGATACAAAGAGATGGGAACATACAGTTAGTGGTAATATTAGTATGAAAAGTTTTTTGTCAAGACTTGTAAATATGCAGTATATTTTTCATAGTTCATGTTTTAAAATCCCGTTGAACCTAAGATATTCTCGATCTGAATCTGCATACCTACAAAATATGTACAGCTAGTGCTTTGATACAGAAATATTTGATATTATGATACATCTTGTGTGAGAGCTCGCGTCTTTTCTCAGTATGGGCTAGTCTTCGCCTTAAGCTAAAGTTCATTATCACTGCAAAACATCTACTCTTATTGATTACGCAAAAGAGATGAATAAACTCATTGATATATACATATATATATATACATATATATATATATATATATGTGTTTTTAATTTCTGGTATAATTTTTTTGTTGCATTACGTATACGGCAGCTGTATCATGGCTCATACTGTCNTTGTTCTTCATATTTCCTTAAAAGCAAACCAGTAATCATTCCCCAGCGTAGAAAATGTATTCCCAAGTATTTTCGAAAAATGCCATAGTCTTCCGAATTCTGTAAAATATACTTCAACATATTATTTTCATACTAACAATTAATTTCATCATTTTTTAAGGCTTTAAAAAATATTAATACAAACCTTATTTTGAAAAAATTACACTTATAACACAATAAAAGGGGGGGTTGGCGCGCGGAGCCCCACTAGTATATATATACACACACAAACAGTGATCTATATTCCTTACCTTTACCTTAATATGATGGCACGTTGGGCAATGACAAGGCTAGGCAATGACCAGATCTCATGTGCAGTAAGTTGTCTTAGGGGTGATTTGCTAGGTAAAGAGTTGTCATCTAATTTTTCAAGTAGTGCGTCCTGGTTTTGATTTTAAAGTAGTGATAAATTATCGTGCTTATATCAGTATTAACGAGGATGCCCAATATATTTAAAGAATATTTACGAAACTTGAGGTGCATCGTAATGCTAGTCAGGGGCAGTACGAACCTGACTGTTGTCCTACGGGCTTCTTAACATCTTCTTATTTACATCGCACATCAAAATACTGAATAAACTGAATTAAGATTAATGTATTCATACAATAATTTATGGACATGTAAGATTAAATCATAATTTGTTTGTCTTACTTTCTGGATTTTGAATAATTACAGATTTCAAACGTGGAGAACCTCGCACCTCAAATAATTAGACAAATTACCAGAGAAATCAGTGAACTTCAATTATATCCAGCTGAAGGAATACAAATTTTGATAAATGAAGAAGACATAACTGATATAAAAGCCATTATTGAAGGACCAGGTCAGTTAAAATTTAAAAAAAGTTATTAATTTCTCAAGTATTTGTGTCTACTACTATGTATTGCACATAATATTAGTAATTAAAAATATTATCATAATTAAGAAAATCATACAAAAATTAGTACACTATTATGAGGATTCCTTTAAAAGATACTGTATTATAAATAATTTGTTATAATATTAAATAAGTCAGACAAGAGTACTAGGTAAATGAACCGTGACTCTTAATGGAAAGGCCCATAGTTGATCAATATCTCGCCATTTCCATCTAGATATTATTGTAAATAATTTAAACATTGATTTAAAATAATCAGTTTCTAATCCATCTACGAAGGAATATGCTGTCGAATAAACACAACGTTTCCTTGTGACACATGATGCAGGCTTCAGACTTCAGTATAGGAAACTATATTGTATAAACTATGTACATAATGACTTGTTTCAAAATGTATGAAAAATGTATTAGTTGTAGTTGAGCTCTCATTATAAGTAAGTGATGAAAGTCTGCTATTTGTTGAACTGTAGTACTGTTATGTGTTTCAGATAAAAACTTTGTGGAAACATTCTGAATAATTTGCAGTCAAAATGTATTTGTTTTGATCGATCGCTTCTTATGAATTGTAAAAGTCTTCGGTTTATTGATTTGTAGTACTGGTATATAAGTTGAATGAAAAATTTGTGGAAACGTCCTGAATAAGTTGTAGTCTAGTTTTTTTTTTTTTTTTTTTCTTACTGGTTATCGCGACAGCCTATTAACCTAGTCGCCGCAACCATCCACTCACCACGTATGTGTAGGGGTGTATTACTGCACTCATTTCTAACCTCTTAATTAATATCATACCTAATCATACCATGGGTACAGTGCAAGTATCTCTGGTGAAACACCTTCTCAGTTAAGCTAACATTCTCTGCACCAATGATGCATTGGGTTCACTCACCACTGTGTAGCCTTTTTACGGAGAAGACTCCGCATTTCAGGACGTCCACTCCTCGTAAGTTAAGCTGGCCCTTACTACTGAAGCATCGGATGAAGGTTAATAAGCATCCTGGAGAAGCCCCATCTTTCAGGGACCACTCCTTGTCGGTAAGGCTGGCACTGCCTGCCGAGCACCTGACGTCGGATCCGCTAATCCATACCTATAGCCCTAACACTGCTTTGCATTCACCTAGGCCTGAAGACCTGTGAGGTAAGAAAAAAATCCTGGAATTACTCTGAAAGAAAATTCTACTGGAAAAACCGCCCCAAAAACAGCCAGGGTTGCATAGGAACTTTTTCCGATGATAAAAGTTTTTGAAAAAATCTGCTCTCATCGGGAATCGAACCCATGACTTCTGAAACAGCGTTGTATAAGTAACAAGCACGCTTATCACTGAGTCAACGCTGTTTTTAAATTGCAGTCTAGTTACGAAATCACTTATAAAAAATAAAGCATCTGTGTCGGTCAAAATTGTTTTTTTTTTTTTTTTTTTTCCTTAAGTAACAGTTAATTTTTTCAGTGTTTTTACGTAACCTTTTGTTTTAATAAATTTTAATTCCCTCACGAAAAAAAATGTAGCTTTATAATTTACTTTGGATTATCTCAAAACTATTCGTTATTTGACTGATGGAACATTGAAAGTTCTTATAAAGTGTCGAAAGAAATACGAATTAGGATTGATGCAGTTATTTAAAATATGGTCGTACAATTTTTCCTCTTTTAAATTTTAGGGCATCGTAACAGTTAAAAGTGCAGTGAGATAACATATATGGTAGAGTATAATTATCCATGTTTTACATGATGCCACACCTATTTTAATAATACTTCATGCACTCATATGTTCTACATCTTGCATACAAAATTATTGGAGAGTAAAAAAGAACAATGAATCTGAAGAAAAAGAATTGAGCACATTTCGTTCTGATTGAATCAGCACGGCATACTTATAATCTTATCCGTACATAAACATGACTGAGACTTGCTCTTCATTCGCTTATTGTTACACATTAGCAAGATTGATATAAAGTATGGTCGAACTCCTTTTTTCTTACTTTCCAGTACATGTGCATGTGAGGTATATAAATGCATGCATAACGTATTATAAAGATACGTGTGTAATCACGCAAGACTAAGGGAGTTTTATTTTACAACCCGTATCATATTACGGATTAATATAAAAAAATACCATAATTATCAATTAATTAATATCAGCTTCAATAAGTTTTCTAAAGAATCTTTGTATTTCCTACCCTCTAACTTTGCTCAGCACACTGTATCGATCATGTTAGTATATGACTTAGATCATGAGCACCCCGTACTGACACCTGTTCAATCACCATCCTTCATTCATTATTTTTCCTAACATTAAGGTGTAGTACACGTAATTTTATAATGTATTGCACGTATACAACGAGTATAGAAATAGATACAATAATCATGTAATACTTCGGTAATTTGAATCTACCCCCTACATTGTATTATAAATCGTTTACAAAAAAAATACTAAACACATTGCTTGATTAATTCTTTTACATCATTTTAATTGATTAATTAGATTAAGTAATGAAAAAAATTGGGGCTTACACCTGATGGGCATCCAACTAGGGCCAGCATAAGTGGTCCTTTGTCCTGATACTTATTCTAGAAAAATGTGCTACCAAACCAGAAATCTATTACTTTATTACCCAAGAATAAGCAGTCTAGAGCTTTGTGACACCAAAAGTCGGACGACAATACATGAGTAGCCTGAAACTTTCATTACTTTTTCAGCTGAGGTTCATAGTACACTATTTTTTTAAAACAAACTTTCTTAAAGTAGTTGTTCTGATCTTGGTACGCATTTTTTTACACATGGCTAGACAGTGAGACCATACGATTTACAAAAAATTTGGAGTAGCATGGTTAATGGCAGTGTACAGTGTTTTCTCTTTGTACAGGTCCCTTCAGATAGATTGACAATTTCCTACAGAATCACTAATATTTGTTATAGCATAAGATTTTAACAAGCTGTAACATTATTTCTCTCGCTTTGGCTCGTGTACTTGTGAGTTTAAGTGCATGTATGAAAAGTGTGTAGGAAATCCAGAACTATTTACATATTCAGTTGAGCTCATTTATATGAGAAACTAGGAAAGAAAACAGACTATTTAATACGGATAGCTGAATTCTGCTAACATGGTAGAAGGTATTCAGATGCTTATTTTCGGTAACTATAGGTCGGCTCTTACTCCCTATCTCGACGAATCTTTTTTTTGCTATGCTCCGATATAACCTCAGTTATCGCTGCCGAGTTAATTCTAGCGTGGTATTCGTTGCGGCAGTTACCGCCTTATTATATCCTGCAGTATCCTGTTTTCGAGAGCCTACTGCTGACCGCCACCGTGGTGTCATTTGGGAGTGTCTCTGGGAAAGCTCATCCAATGATGCTGGTAACATCGTCACTTGGGATAAAAGTGTGTACAGTTAGAGCTCTCTGCCGTACTGACTGCCATGTGTTTGCTACTTGATCAACGCCTGTGTTAGCAATTCTCTTTTGGTAATCGGTTGCTCTCACTTTTTTCACTGCATAAACTACCCTCTTCGTCCTGGGAACAATCGCTGTATTCGACTCTATAACGCTGACATTGAGAGACAAAGGCCTCTATTTTCGGCTCTTTTGAGCAACGGTACCGAGAGATAGAAGCTACAATCACCGGCTCTTTTGAGTAACGACGCAGTGTAAAGAGAGCCGCATGCTCTGAGTTAGCGTAAGATCAACTATTTGGTCTATCTAGTTACTTAAAGTAGGCAGCATTGCTAACGCTGACAACATATACAGTCAAGACAAGTTAGACTTAATTCAAAGTCAACTCCACGATTTGTTTACCAATTTATGTTACTTAAAGTTTTATATCACAAACATTAAAGCTATCATCAAAGAGGCAGTGGTAGAAAAACTCAGTAGTAGAGAATTCATATGTGACTCACAATCAGACAAGGCTGACATTTGCAGCTGGCAAGAAGCATTCGAAAATAATGAGAAAGCATGTCACATCGGGAAATTAAAAAGAACTCAGTTTTCTCGGATCACAGCTACGACTAAAATTGGAAGCAACCAAATCAATCGAGTAAGGGCTTATTTCGAAGCTTAAAACATTTACTTTTAAATGCGGAGTGCGCCTTTATAAAAATTCAATATGGCGACTTCAATATAGCGGTCTAAGACAATGAGAAACTTTGAGTAACAGAAGAAAAAGCTTGTAGAAGTGTCAACATTATAGTGTCTTTTTCCGGCTCAAAGTGTAACTGATAAGTTAGATAGCGAGACAAATAAGTGATTTTTACTGTTTTAAATTTAATTACATTATGTCAAATTTGAGGTTATCAAATCTTTAATTTTCAAAGATTTCGTCTGCCACTTTGGATCAGCCATTTTAAATTTTGCAAATCTGACCTCGGGATTGTCATCTGCTACCCGGAAAACCAGATTATGCCAAATTTAATGCAAATCGTAGAGTTTAAAAAAAATGGGCTACCATATTGGATTGTTGACGGTGATATGGAATCCACCATCTTTTATTTTGCTACGGTATGATTTAGACTTTTTCATACCATCCATCAGTAACACTTTAAGCTAAAAAAAGACACTATAATGTGTAAATTCCTACTTTTACAAGCTTTTTCTTCTGTTAGTTACATATCTCCTTGTCTCAGACCGCCATATTTAATTTTCATAAAAGCGCACTTAGCGTTCAAAAGTAAATGTTTTAAGCTTCAAAGGAAGCCCTTATTTGATTTATTTGGTTGCTTCCAATTTTGGTTGTAGCTCTGATCCAGTTGACCTGGAGCATTTCATATATATATAGGCTTTGCCCCCCAATGCGCGTTGCGTAAACCTCTATTAATGAGTTATAGTTCCTCACTTAGACTTTGAGGTAAAAGGCAAAATATTGTAAGAGAGGAAACTTTTTTTTTTAATTAAAAAACACGAACTGTGTTAGTAATAATAATAATTACAGAAAAAGACATATTAAATACCTTTTACACAAGTTAAGTATGTTTGTTATAAAAAAATCAGCTTTACTTAGTCTGTGGTAAGCGATAAAAAAAAGGCTTATGATAAATGTAAATAAAAATGTTTATTCAACTTGATAAAAAAAAATTCTAGCACAGTACTTAAGACATTCTTACAATTATTGTTGTTATTCATCAGTTTCATTTTTTATTTCTCTTTTTTTTTAATTTACATATGCATACTAATATATTTATGGGTACACATTGACGTTTAATTTTCCGTTCAAAATAGTGTAATCAGTATTCTAAAAGAAGTAAGAAAATTATATTTTAAACCATACTATCATGGTTGACAATCATTTACATACTATTAAAATTCTCTATTTACTCTTTTATAAATTCTATTATAATGCCTTTTTAATGCATTTTTTTTTTTAAAACTGTTTTCCACAATGCTTACGAATTTTATTCTGCTCTGGATTATGTATATGTAAATGTCGCCTTATATGTGTAGCTCTTGTAAATTTTCGGTCATCGATAAAACAACATGTAATGTTACCGTACGTATGCTCTCTAACGTAGCGTATGTCATGCTTTTTTTCACAACTATATTGCATACACTACATTCAAAAAATTTGTTTTGTTTTTTTGGATGAATTTATATTTTTTTGTAGTTCTCAAAAACATACGGGCAATATTCTCTCTTGAGAAAATTCATATAGCTCAAATAGTTAAAATTAAAAATTTTTTTCGCTCAATATATTGCATTATAAAAAAACGTTTTGAGTAATAAATCGCATCAAAGAAAGCGCCCCTGTATTGTTACTTAAACTATCTTTACTATATATATTCACTACATGCTTGCTTACTATCCATTCTGATACTTAAATTTACTTTATTGTGTGAATCTTTATTTAATATTTATTATTTCTTTTTTATACTATTTGGAATCAATACAGGAAGTAATGAGATACCATTTTTCAGGTGATAGCCAGTAATAGTTTGCCACAGAAGTTAGCTGTACAGAAACCTAGAGTAAAGAATAAAACGATGCCTGCACTACATCTATCATGATATAAAACCTTATGTTATTGATAATTGAAGCTACGGGAGCTGATTTCAACAGATTATTCATTGTCTCATTATTAGATGGCATTAGTGTTTTATAATGCAGGTCACTATACTGCTACTGCAGTTGTAAAGTCTGCCTTGGATACTAGTGTCATAAAGCTCCATAGTACATGTATACAT
Source organism: Copidosoma floridanum (assembly GCF_000648655.2). The sequence continues at coordinate 782,443 of NW_019379512.1, read as the reverse complement.
GATTGTCTCTGATAGAGATTAGTAGTTTGAAATACTTAATTAGATATATAACTATGTTTTAATCTTAGACTACAAAATCAATAATAAAACTAAGAGTTTGATCAATAAGTAATTAAAAAAGTTTTACATTTTGTTAGACGTAAGAAATTCTTTAAATTTTCCCCCTTTAAGGGCAGTCCGGAGATAGTTAAAATTTCCTACCTTATCGGTCAGGTCACTCGAATTGCATAGCTTTATAACATTATTTATTGAGCAGCTAGCTATTTTATCTAAAAAATAAGAGTAGACGCACATTCTTGACACATCAAAGAACAAATTAAGCCCACACAATATGTTGGATTGATAAGATGTAATCTGATTTTTCACTTTTTGCCTTTAGTTCTCAATCAATTTCGCTCAGTGTGTGCTTCATTTGTTCTTTGATGTGTCAAGAATGTGCGTCTACTCTTATTTTTTGAGATATGGACATTTCTCCTAAAAGCAAATTCTCCCAGGAGAAATGATAGTAACGGATCGTTTGCTATGTTCGAATTTGTATTTATCAATTTGAATTTTATTTAAGTGACAGCTTTGTTTTTGTGTCACACTGAGCCACAACAATACGATTAAACATGCGATTTTCTCATAAGAGCACGTAAAAAAAGCAAAAACGGAAAGTTTTTTCACGTTTGAAAATATTTGATACAGTAGAAGCTTCATATATGATCGTTTCGTATACCGTCCTTCTCATATGTATTATATTATTATATACGATTCTGGAATGCACCGAGCATGTACGACGGGTTACCGAAAACGAACCAAACAAAAAATTCAAGCTGGGACAGCTTAATTATACGCGTTGTGGCAGCATAAACAGTATGAACTATCATAGACAAAAGACATATCATAGGTATTGGTACAGGAAACATGGAAGAAGAACCGCACGAGCTGCGATGAGATCATGATTGCTTAGGATGATGAGGAATCTCACAAGTTTCGAGCTCATGTGGTTCTTCTTCCATACCGTTTATGCTAACACAACGCGTATAATTATAAGCTGTCCCAGCTCAAAATTTTTTTGTATGTTATACCCTCTTAAAAAATAAACTTTTAGTACGTCCTTTCAGTTAACTATAAATGTAATCGTCATACATTTTTTTTCTTATTCTCTTTATTTTTAGAGCTTTTGCTTCTTCTTTAAGTTTTTTTTTTTCTTTTTTTTCCCTTTGACTTTGTTACAGCAACATTTTTCATTTTTGTTCCAGTGCACTGATTCGCTTCATTGGTTTGGGTTCTCAGACTCTCCGCTTTTTTCCTTAAATAGATAACACACAACAATGTAATAATAACTATTCTTTAAGTTTTTTTTTTTTTTTTTTTTTTTCCCTCCCAAAGTGGTAAAGTAGATTTGATGCTTCAAAAGGATTCCTCTTTGGGCCTTGTATCGGCTCGTGGGTGAGGCTCGAACGAACAATGCGCTGCGGGTGAGAATGGACGGAACCGGAACGCGTGTCTCATGACTCACGATGCCCATACAGTATACATCAGTTTTTCTCGTCTGACTAGTTTTTTTCTTCCATTCTTCTACCATTGTTTTGGCTATCTGTATTTCTTGGGCGTGCTCGCACACCTCGGTTTTTTTTTTTTTTTTCAACCAAGAAACCTTTAAAAACCACTTTCCTTAATATTCCAAGCGATGCGTGAACTCGACAACCAAATCGATCGATCGATCAAAATATAGCTAAATTTCAACAATTGACAAATATATTATCAGCATCGTATATATAT
>NW_019379512.1:730713-744545 GCF_000648655.2 Copidosoma floridanum | reverse complement strand
GTGGATTTGTATTATCAAGTATTTTCTATATCTTATATATTGAGAAAGGGCATGTATGGATGGTAATAGAGAGTGCTTGTATGAAGAGTACCGCCATCTATGCATATGCGCCTATTGATACAATGATTAAAGTGTATCGACGTTCGCTTGTATACCTATTGGACGTATTAAATTCTAATTTACCAACAAGCATTAGAGTCACATGCCTACTAAATAATATTGATAAAGCTCTATCGTCTTTTAAACTAAATTTAAAAATAAAAGTAGTCGTTATTTTTATAAGAAATTTGAGTATATCGAATGGTTTGTGTAATAGCACAAGGTCAAAGTTGTTAAAATTTAATATTAAGGCAGAAATAGTATTTGGTAAAAAAAATAGAAAAATAGTTTTTATACCAAAATCACTTTTAGTACTGGAAATACACTTTTATTACAATTCATTCTATACAGAAAGAAATTTCTCTTAGTTGTAGCTTTTGCAATGACTTTGAATAAATTACAAGATTAATCTTTTATTATGGTAGGACTATTTTAAAAAACCATTGTTTTCCCATAGTCAATTATATGTTGCCTTATCAAGATGCATAACTAAAGATGGTACTTTCACGTAAAATGAAAATGAAAATGATGATTGAGTTAAAAATATTGTGTGAAACGAAATTTTTCAATTATATATAAATTGACTTTGTCACTGTTTGTGTTGATTCTCTGCAGCTCTGTCTCTCCGTGGTTTATAGGCCTGATTGACGTTTCACGTAAGTACAGAAAATTGCCTTATCCAAATGTATGTGTGGGCTTGTCCACTGAGAGCAGGCCACCTTGCGCTCGCGAGGCTTTTTTCGCCCGAGCACGCTGTATTCAATCCGCTCGTAATTGTTGGAAGATAGCTGAAAAAATTATAAAAAAATACAAACCGATAGATTTTGGTCTGCTCTTTCCAAAAGTGATACTTATTTTTTGTAAAAAATTCTTTTTCGTTAAGAAAAATTAATCATAAGCACAGAACGTTTCTTTGAAATTTGCCATGGTTTAAAAAAATAAAATTTGCCGGAATTGAAAGAGCAATGTTAAAACATTAACTTCACAAAATTTTAGTGTGGGTGAGTAAAAAATGCATGATTACAAGCAAATGAAGACGTTGACAAATAGATTAAAACAACGCTTTGAAGACATAGCTTTACCTGAGCTACTTATAAACACTTATTCACTTTAGTATTACATATTGTATCCTGTGATTTCACCCAAAGAACTTATCACGTTTTGGTTCACTTTTATTTTTACAAGCTCACTGTTATTTAACAACAAAAATTTGTATCTAAGGGGAGTTATGACAAAAAACTTTTGATAACTTGTAGAATAGTACACATAATTTAAGAATGGAATCATCAAACGATAATTACACTTACGCATAAAACACATGAAACGACTGTGAACATACGATCACATGAGATGTCTTAACAGAAGATTTTTTTTAAGAGTAAGTTGTAAACAACATAACAAATATAGTAAACAGACTAAAAGAAGATAATATAAGGTAATCACCCATTTTTTGCTTTTCAACTATGAAAATTTGTGAAGTTAATGTTTAAGCATTGCTTTTTCGATTCCTGCAAAGTTTATTTTTTCAAACCCTGGCAAATTTCAGAGAAACGTTCTGAACTTATGGCTCATTTTTCTCAACGAAAAAAAAATTTTGACAAAAAACAAATATCACCATTGGAAAGCAGATCAATTCCATGGGTTTGTATTTTTAATAATTTATTCAGCTGTCTCTTAACCATTACGAGGAAGTTGAACACAGCGTGCTCAGACAAAAAAAGCCTCGTGCGCGCCAGGTAGCTCGCTCTCAGGGGAAAAGCCCATACATGGGAAAATAAAGTGACACGTAACATAATCTAAAAAATTTTTAAAAGAGCTTCCTTATGAAAAATTTTCTTAACAGTTTCATTAGGGTCTACTGGCAAAATTCTATCAAATCGTTATCTTTTTTCATGTTGCAATATTTTTTCACGTAGTACTTTCGACTTACGTCTGATATTATGAATGTCATTTTTCATATAGGGCACATTTTTATGATACCACAAAAAGACTGATTGGCGATGAGCTCCACTGTTGTTATTATTTTATCATAATATTACATTTTGTAATTACACGTACGTGTATCATGTCATACACACATCTACATAATATCAACAAAAATCAACGTGTCATCTTGTTTGCGTTATGGGCGGTGTAATAAAAATAGATAATAATACCGCGGATTGGATTAATATTACCAGGAATAATTTATCAAGACTGTTTTAAATAACTCTTTAATGGGAATAAAAAAAATTTTGACTTATAAGAAGGGGCGAAGAAAAGAACAGGAAATACAATTAAGGGGGGAAGAGTTAGCAGGCGTAGAAATAAATTAAAATGCAGTGAAAGGGGCTAGGTGAGCTAAGAAAGCGTAAAAGAGAATAAGGGGTGTCAAGCAGACGCATAAACACACTGTAGGCGGTGAGGGGTCAGAGAAGGTTATCAAGAATTTTATCAAGCTAATTTTACATTTAAACAAAAACAGTTTTGCTTTAACTAAGGGTGGGCGAGGGGGTCTGAAAGGGGAGAGGTGTTACGACAAGCGAGAAAAGAAAATGAGAGGGGGGCGAGCAGGCGTAAGAACATATGGGTGGTGGCTCTGGGAGCTGAAGGAGGTGATCAGAGTTTTATTGAGTTTGTTTCTCATTGAAATAAAAACAATTTTGCCTTGTTTTAAATAGGAGCTGTGTGCAAGCTGAGGGGTGGCCAAGGAGTAGGCAGAAGTTTTAGGGAGGCCGCGGGGGTAGGGGTATATTATCACAACAAGGAGCTAAATCAAATTTTATTGGGTTATTTTCCTGTAGAAACAAGAGCATTATTTTCTTTTTTTAAAGGGGTAGCTAAGGGAAAGGAGTCAAATATCAGATGAGGAGGGCCGAGCAGGGGGTGTAAACAGCTTGATTAACTACATAATATAGCAGTATATATGAATATCTTACTAATATATAAAGCAAATTCGCTAAAACCGTTGTAATCGCTAACCGCGAAAACTACTGAACCGATTTTGCTGAAATTTTGCACACTGATTTATGATACTTCCTAGGTGGTTTAAGTATAGTTTTTATCTTAAAAAATTTAATAACAGTAGCAATAAATGAGCTCAAAGTTTTGAAAAAATACGCAAGCTTTTTACTTTAGTTTAGTAAAATCCGCTAGGTGGCGTCGACATAAAATCTAAGCTACCTGCAACATAATTAAATAAGTGTGGTTATAATAGGCCGGAGCGTTGCGATAGTGATGTAGTCGAGCTTCGGTAGTTCAACGAGCTGTATAGAGAATCCCGATGATGGTCTTGCAGCTGGGTATCCCGGTTACCGACGACACTCTTCTCTAAGGGGAAGAGACCTAGGTGTCCATTCACCCTGAATCTCGACGAGTGCGATCAAAGAAAAAAAAATTATTTCCAACCGATGCCGTCTCTGCCACAATATCAGGAGACATATTTAGCCAAAGCACAATCTGCACCAACTCTTCAGAGTTGTGTGGCAGTCCCACCATCCCACCTGGTGCAGTAAGAGAATTTGTGGCTACAAACGTAAGCAAGGGAAAACAGCTCTGAGGGGCACGGGCAGCCACAACGGCTACCTTCTTGGTCGTCGGGTCCCCAACGCGCTTACCCACATGTTCCCGTCTAACGATGAACGATTGGTTATCCGGAGAACGACCCGAGACGAGATATTCTTTGGTCAGCGGCGTACCTCCCCCCATCTCAGTCTCCGTACATCGAGACTCCCAGGGTAAGAATCAAGCAACCCATAGCCAGCTCTTCATCATCAGGAATAATAATAAAGAATAGCCTGGAAGTTTCACGACTGGCGCTTTTTAGGGCCATTATAAGTATTTACGTTCCCTACTTAACCATCAATTTCATCGGTTCTTTTTAGGATCCACCTAAGTGTAAACTACCTTGCCAACAAATACATTTTTATTGCCATTTCCGGAAGCGATTCGTCGACTAAAAAACTACATTAACTAAAGACGGGCACTATTAAACCAAGTCAGCCATTCACTAGCAGACGTCATCTGCGGAGTTGTTTTTCGCAAGGCTGGAAAACCCGGTGACCGACGACCCTATACTACCCTTTCGACTCTCAGCATTTAACCAGGAATCACTGATCCTCTTCTAGGTCTGCGTTGGGCAAACCTATAACAGCTATGGAGGAAAAAAAACTTGAGCCAACGGGACAGCCTCCACTGGACAAGTATCACTAACCAATCTCCTCATCTAAGATCACCAAAACAACTAAATCTGCAAATAAAAAAGGTGCTTTAGACACCAACGTCTTTGACGTTATACCGGGAGACGTTGGGAAAGAGCACTACAACTAGCCCTAAAGCTTCGGACTTTGTAATTTTTCTCCCAATTAGTCTGGGTCTTTAACAGCAAGCCAGAGAAGATCACCCTGAGATATCCAGGCAGTCACAATTGCTGTTAACTGCAGTCAAGAAAGAGTTAACTTAAGAAGTTCACCGGTCTTTTTTAGGGCCATCAGACGTCGAACTACCTTGTCAACAAATATATTAGAACTTAACAAAGTTGACAAAAAACAGCTTTTAGGGGTCACAAAAATTTTAAGCATGCCAAAAGTCGCAAGAGGGTTAATTAGAAGAATAACTTCAAGTGTATCTAATAAACACAATTTTACTTAGGCGTCAAGAATCTGACGCAAAAAATTTATCGAGATTGAAGTAGCAGCGTAAAAAAGAACAACGAAAGAGTCCATTACGTGAGAGATCAGATTTTTATTGTCCCCTCACAGCAATCTCTGAAATCTTTAAAGATCCTACTTTAGATTTTTTAATGAGTAGAAAATGTATTTGTGTTTTTGTGGCAATAAAAATGTAGGGTTTAAGGTCCAGGACTTCGTTGCTCTGGTAATAAAGTTGTGAGATATGAGAAAAAAAATTTTTTTTTAATATAAATTTTTTGGGGGTTTAAAATCTTAACAGCTTCAAAAAATAGCCGTTTTCGTGAACTACACGGGAGAAACTGTAAATCAACGGCTTCTTACGGCCACCGATTATTTTATGGCATAAAGAACGCACGGTACTTTTCAGCATAATTATTTTTTTGAATTTTTACCGATTATTATTTGACCAAATAAACTGCATGGATTCCGAACAAATATGTTTTTAATAAGAAGATTTTTGTTCTGAGATGTATCAGGAATATGTGTAAAATTTCTAACCGAAAATGTTTCACATTACAAACATGTTAACACACTACGGTGTTTTATTTAGTTAGTCTCGGGCGAAGCCGAGACGGGGGGCTGCTAGTAGAATATAAATTAAAATACTTACACTGACTCCCATACATACATAAACGACGCGCATACAAATGTATTCATGTGAAAATTCGAAGATCGGTGGGGCTCTGTAACGTTTTCTAAAAGTACAGTGGAGGGCTGTGGGAACGTTGCGGGGTTGAAACAAAAATTGTGCCTACATTACAAAATTGATTTTATGACGGCCCGTCTAAAAAAAACACAGCCCTAAAGCTCTCGTGAAATTAATCTGTTACCATCCAGGGCATTATTTTATTAATTATTGTATAATCAAATAATCATTTTTGTTAAATTAGATGGTTTCTAAATAAATTTCAATTTTGAAATTTTGCGCGCAGCTTCGACTTCTAACTTAGTACTTGATAGTACCACTTATCGCTCGCCAGGTGGCGACCACTAGTCTTAAGCGAAAATCGCAAGTAAGAAAGCGACGTAAAGTATATAAGGCGAACTGTGACGACTGATTAGGGTCGATCCTTCCACTGGTCCCACTAGAAGTGATCCCACTCAGAGGGTACGGACCACCCCCTTTAAACCAAGTACCTTTGCCCCCGACGGCCGCCTCTACCTACTACACCCTGTCCAGCTACGAGCCCAGAGGTGTTAGAGGCTCCCAAGCCACTCATCCGGAGTATAGTCCAGGTATTACCCTCACTTAAAGATCCCGAGACCTCTCGACATCGAGAAGATCACCGAGTCGAGTTCAAGACACCCGGGCGAGGGTAGGAGAGATAGTCTTGTAATAATGTAGTAAATAAATAAATAAAAAAAAAAAAAAAACTAGACAAGCACTAGTCAACTTGGCGACCAACTCGTCGATGCCTCTACGAATTACCACCCAATCACCGCACCTCACCGATGAATTGGATTCCAATGAATCAAACGGAGCCACAACGCCAACAACATTGGAAGCAGTGCTACCATCGTTGTTCGACTTAAAGGGACGGCTTTAGTCATTCGAGAGTGACTATGATCTCTTCCAACCGCACTTTCCCACTCAAAGTCGTCCAACCCTAACCGCCACTTTTAACAAAGCATACGATAAGAGTTTCAGTAAAAAATGTACAACTTAGGTTCAGAAAAAAAAGCACCGCTTATGCGTTCAAAGGAAAAAGGCAGTGCTTTTGTTTTTAGCTAAAAAAAAGCACAGCTGGTACAGTAAGATGCACAGTTCTTCATTCAGCCTGCCTACACACTTGGACTAAAAGTTTCATTACTTAATTGTATCAAATAATTATTTGCGTCATTTGATAAGTACTTTAACAACTTTCTTAATATATCAGTAATGTTATTCATGTTATAAAAATAGATGTTACTATGTATTATTTAAAAGGGTATGAGAGTTTTTCATCAAGAAGCGGGGAGGTCCTTGCATTGTTACAAATCGCATACGTGTGTTTTATATTATTATAATGCTAGGTGTTTATTAGCTCTTCTAGTTTTTAAGAATTATTGATAAATAAAAATGAACCATAGGCAAGTAAGCATATGCAATAGGAATCCCTATAGTTTTTTTTAGTATTATTAAGAAATCAAATACACTCTTAATCAAGTAAGCAACAGTGATTTGAAACCCAATTTTTTTTTAAGTATTATTGATGGATAAAATAATCTCTTAATCAAGTAAGCTTCGGCGATGAGAAACCTCACAGTTCTTTAGAATTATTAATAAATGAAATACTCTCTTAGTCGAGTAAGCATCTGTGATAAGAAATCCAAGTGTTTTTTAAAATTGCTGTCTACGTGACAAAAATGAATAGTGATTTAATGTAATCTGATGACATAAAGTATATTACATACTAGGGCGCCCCCTCCCCCCCCGTCTTGACTTCGTTCAAAATTCACTAACTAGAATACCGAAGTGTGTTAGTATGTAAAGTAAAACGTTTTCAGTTAAAATTTTACATCCATTCCCGACACTTCTCAAAACAAAAATCTTCTTATTGAAAACATACTTATTCAAAATCCATGCAATTTATTTTGTCAAATAATAAGCTGTAAAAATTAAAAAAGATATAATTACGCTGTAAAGTGCCATGCATTCTTTACGCCATAAAATAATTGCTGGCCCCACACGGCTGTTGATTTGCACTTTCTTATGTTATAATGAATGAAAAGAGTTATTTTTTAAAACTATAAACATTTAAAACTGTCAAAAAATACGTAATTAAAAAATCGTTTTTTCCAACTTTGTTACGAGAGCAACAAAATTCTGGAGCTTAATCTCTTCATTTTTTATTACCACAATAAATACAAATACACATTTTTCTGCCTATTTACAGATCTAGAAAATTTCAATGATTAGTGTTAGGATTATAATGGAAACCTAATCTCTCATGTAATGGATTCTTTATTTGTCGAATTTGACGTTGCTGTTTTTGCGCTAGTTTCTTGACACCAAAAGTTTAAAACATTTGAAGCATTCAAAATTTTCCTTACAATTCGCTCTCTTGTGACTATAGGCATAGTTTAAACTTTAATGAGCCCTAAAGGCTGTTTTTGTCAACTTTGTAAGGTTGTAATGTATTTGCTGGCAAGGTAGTTCGAGGTCCGATTGCCCTCGAAAAGACCGGTGAGCTAAACTCTTTTTTAACTAAAGTTTTCAGCAAACGTGACAGCCTGGACGCCTCAGGGTGATATTCTCTGGCTTGCTGTTATAGCACAAGACTGATAGAGAGGAAAACTGCGTTCTGCGTCAATTTCTTGACACCAAAAATTTTAACATTTTAAGCATTTAAAGTTTTTTTTTCCTATTCGCACTTTTGAGACTATAAGCACGATTTAAACTTTTGTGTGCCCTAAGAGCTGTTTTTTGTTAACTTTATTGAGTTGCAACATATTTATTAACAAGGTAGTTCAGCTTTAGATGGCCCTAAAAAGGACCGGTGAGCTCTTTCTTGACTAAAGTGTCCAGCAAATGTGCTGGCCCGGATACTTTAGTGTAATATTCTCTACCCTGCTATTGTAGCGCCAGACTGATCAGAAGGAAAACTATAACGACTGAAGCGTTAGAGATAGTTGCAGAGCTTTTTCTTAAAATTTCCTGGTGATACGCTGGAAACGTTGGTGTCCAAAGCACCTTATTTTTTTGCAGAGCTGTCATTTTGTTGATCTTAGGTAGGAAGATAGATTCATAATGCTTGCTCGTTGGAGACTGTCCCGTTGGCTCAAGTTTTTTTCCCTTCATAGCTGTTAGGTTCGCCCAGCGCAGACCTTGGAGAGGATCGGTGATTCCTGGTTGAATGCTTAGAGTTGAGAGGGTAATGTAGGGTCGTCCGTTACTGGGGTTCCCAGCCTTGCGAAGAACAACTCTGCTGGTGACGACTGCCAGTAAATGAATGACTTGGTTTAATAGTGGCCGTCTTTAGTTATTATAGTCTTTTAGTCGACGAATCGTTTTCGGAAATGGTAGTACAAATGTATTTGTTGGCAAGGTAGTTTAAACTTAGGTGGCCCTTGAAAAAACCAATGAGATTGATGGTTAAGTAGGGAACGTAAGTACTTATAATGGCCCTGAAAAGGGCCAGTGGTGAAACTTCCAGTTATCCCTTATTTATATTCTTGTTGATAAAGAGCTGGCTGCGGGTAGCTTGACTTTTACTCTTAAAGTCTCTGTGTACGGGGGCCGTGATGGAGGAAGGTACGCCACTGACCAAAGAATATCTCGTTTTCAGGTTGTTCCTCAGATAACCAACCGCTTAATGTTAGTCGGGAAAGTGGGCCTAGAGAATATATTCTCTGTGGGTATGCTGTTAGGACGACCACTAAGAAAGAAGCCGTTGTGACTGTCCGTGCTCCTCAGGACTGTCTTCCCTGGCTTACATTTGTAGTAAAAAATTCTCTGATGGCACCAGGCTGGATGGTGGAACGGCCACATAATTCTGAACTATTGGAGCAGGTTGAGCTCTTGCTTGACATGTCTTGTGGTATTCCGTCAGAAACTTTATTGGTTTGAATCATTTTTTTGGTAGCACTCATTAATCTTAAGGGATCGGGGTGGAAGTAAACCTAGGTTACTTACTCATTGGAGAAGAGTGTCATTGGTAACCGGAATGCCCAGCTGCACGACTATCATCTACATTTACGATGCAGCTCGATGAACTGCTGGTAGACAACTGCAGAAATATTCGAGACGCTTCGGCTGATTATTACGACATTTATTTAATTCTATTGCAGGTAGCTTCGATTTTATGTTGACGCCACCTAGCAGATCCTACTAAAGTAAAAAGCTGGCGTATTTTTACATAACTTTGAGCTTATTTATTGCCATTGTTGATAATTTTTTTAAAGATAAAAACTATACTAAAACCATCTTGGAAGTGTCAAAAATCGGTATGCAAAATTTCAGCAAAATCGGTTCAGTAGTTTTTGCGGTTAGCGGTTACAACGGTTTTAGCGACTTTGCTTTATATATTCGTAATGAATGAAAGTTTGACTTTATTTATTAAATAGTAAGTTGTACTGTCTTACAGTTGCAAAAAGTTAGTTTGCAACTAGTTTTAGCCATAAGTATGGATTGATGGAAATGTGTTCGTTAGCTTCTCTCTTTCTCTCTCTCTTAATCAGCATCTTGTGTGCTGCCTCAAAAATACGTGAGGCGATAGTCCATAAACAGAGTTATGAAGTTATTATGCAACGTAATTTGTTATATCCTCTTCAATCAGGATTCCATAAATTACATAGCACTCACTCAGCGGTTGTCAAAATGGTCGATGATGTTCGAGTTGCCAGTGATCGTCAGCAGATCACTTAATTATTAGTTATTGACTTCTCGTGAGCGGATGTAACAAGTTTCATACAATGGGATTTTCTGCGTCCGTTTGTAAGTGGATCCACTCATATTTATCTGACCGCACCCAGGTAGTTGCCTCATTTTCAAACGAGTAGTCTCATCCATTAGGTAGAAGCGCGGGTGTACCACAGGGCTCAATTTTAGGTTCGCTGCTTTTTTTGCTATTTATAAACGACATTAGCTCTGTTCTTTGCCATTGCTCGTATCATTTATATGCTGATAATTTTTGTATTTATCTTAGTGGATCACTGAAAGATATACCTGACATAGTTCGTCGGGTCAATAAAGACCTTAACAGCATTGCCAACTGGGCATGATTAAATTGTCTCCTCATAAATACTGATAAGACCGGTGCTATGTGGTTCGGTTCAAGGCATTTTATGTCCAAACTCTCTTCAACTTCAATCCCTGATGTTTTACTAAATAACAGCATCGTTAAGGTTACCGATACATTGAAGATTTTGGGAATTACGATTGTCTCGACGCTTAGCTTCAGAACTGAATGCGGTATCATTACGCGAAAGTGCTCAGCTGCTATGTACCGTCTTCGACGCTGTGGTGACTCGTTGACGCTTCCCTGCAATCTCACTTTAGTTAAGGCGTTAATCTTGCCACTTTTCGATTATTGCTCTGGACTGTTTAGTGAACTCTCTAATGAGCTTGCTTTAAAACTAAGTAGAAGTATGAACGCTGCTATCCAGTTTGTAAGTGGCGTTCGGAAAAGTTCGCGAGACTGCTGATTATCGCATTAGGTTTTTGGGTTGAATAGCTTGGGATTAATTTATTACGTTATTGTGTATGAAAAATAGTCGAGTTATCTGGGGTGAGTGTCTTGGTCCATATAACCAATTGGAATTTTCCCCCAAGTTTGGTTGCGACTTTTAAGAGTGCTGGTGTTCGTGTGTTTGTATGTGTTACGTTAAGTCAAAAATGATTTTTTTTAGTTGATACCCAAAGATTTTCGTGCAAAGAGCATAAGAAATAGGCTTGTTAATGCGTAAATAAAATTATTGATTATAAAATTAACTGATAGCCTTACTCTCAGTTGTATGAATGAATAAATTATTGATTATTCGCATGTATTCAGTTTATCTATTTGCGTTCTAAGTGGTGTAGATACATATGTTTCAAAAAGTAAATATTCAATTATGCATAAAGCCGGTGGTGCTCAGCAGGATGTCTTAGTAAAAAGATATGTAAATTAGAATAACGAAAACTATAATCGTATACATTTATTATGTTGTACATTCGTACATGTTACCAGCAATTAAGGTTTACTAATTTTTATGTACGTGTGTAATAATTTACTTTTAAAGGTTACGGCTTATTGTAGTTTGTTGATAAATAATATGTATACTTGTATGCGTGAAGGCAAGTGTCGATTCCTGTGAAAAATATTGATTTTAGAGTGTTACTTATCTACCCCCCCCCCTCCCTCCACCCACCCTCAGCCTCTTATTAAATAAGGTGAAATTGCATTAATTTATATTTCATTATTATTAAATTGAACTTTTTTTCAGCCCGCATCAACCCCAAATAAATTGAGAAGAGCCCAATAATCCATCTCAACCGACTCCCTCTCAGCCCTTATCTAAAAAAAGTAAAAATTCTATCAGTTTTTATTGAGTTAAATTTTTGTTATTTCGCTCAACCCTCCTTTAGACCCCTTCACTGTTTTATAACCCAATAAGCCCCCTCATAATTTCAAAGAACTTCCTTCAGTTACCCTTAAACTGCATCTCTAAATAAGGTAAGATTATATCCGTTATCTTGTCATTTTTTATTGAATTAGTTTTGCGATCCCCACACTTTCTCAGCTTTTCTTATACTCATTGAACCCCCCCCCCTCCCAGCTCTCTCACAGTTTCTAAACAGATTGTTTAGGCAGCGCTTCAATATTTGCTGTTGTACTCTTTAGCCATTTTTTACCACTCCCTTAAAAATTATTGTATCTATGTAATTTGTTAACACATTTCTGTACCACCCTGGAAGTAGTGCTATAGGACGATGGTCTTTGTTTCTTAAATTCTCAATGAGTTTAATAGTTGCATCCTTAAATATGTACAAGAACATGATATGATATTTTCATACGTAATTAAAAAACAACTCACAATCTTTTAGAACATTGGAACCGTAGACTTTGCTGGTAGCTCTATTAAATACAAAAAGAGAAAAATCATCTTTCAAAAAAAGCTCACCCTTCTGTCTTCAACTTAGTTAATGCGCAACGTGCGATAGAAAAAAATTGATTTACAATAAAAACTTCGTATTATNATTATATAGATATTGATATTATGTTCAAGAATACAAAACTGTGCTGAAGATATGCTGATTTAGTACTTTCTTGTATAATTATGCTTTTATTTCTATATTTTAAAACGTTAGTCTGTCGTAAATCTCCTTCTGAAACATTTAATTTATTGCAATAATTTTTTTTTTCTGAATCAATATTTAATGAAACAGTTTTCATGAAAGTGATATTTACATATGACAATTTACTATAAATTAAATTTCTAATAAAAGTAAACAGTATAAACATACTTCAAAAATGTACCTTATTATGTCATAAAATGATATTTCAATTACATTCAATAGTTTCGGTCGTCACTTGATAAAGATTCAAATCCATTTTGAAATAAATGAAGAACGAGTTTATAAGTCACTCTTTATTAATAAAGTCACAATTTATTAATAAATACGGGTGTTACAATTGTTTCGGTACACTGTACCTCACTCAGACACAGAGGTTTATAAACTGAACCATATTCGGCTTTACAAATAATATCTATGCATATAAGCATATCGTCAACTTATTCATACTATACACGAACATACTTTTATTTCAAATTTATTAGAGGTGAGTCATTTAAATCTATTTGACCGTCAAGCAAACGATCAGTGTCCCTCAAAATATCAATCTCAGCCGCTTCCAAAGAATTTAACAATTTGCCCTTATTAGGTTATATGTAAAACTTTAAATTCACAATTAAAATCGTGATTATATTTTAACACATGAGATGCACAATTTAACTTTTGTGTACCTTTAACGAAGTCTTTCACATGTTCTTTTAAACGTTTAGCAAAAGTTCTACCAGTTTGTCCTATGTACTTTTTGTCACATGATCACCATGGCAAGCTATATACGCCTAACTTTTCAGACAGTGCTGCTTTACTTTTATTATTTTTTATTAATGCTTGTAGACTTTTCTGCGTTTTGAATGAAATATTTAGTCTATACGACTTCGACTTCCTTTTCAAAAAATCAGATATCTTACCGAACAATGTACAAACATGAAATAAATTTTTATCTTTGTTTATTATTGGGTAAAGATTTTAAATTGCGATTTTATATTGTACTTCATTAATAATTTTATCTATTAAATTTTGATCATACTCATTATTTTTAGCTAAATGTTTAAAAATATTTATTTGTTTTATAATACAAACACAAAATACGTCATCTACGTATGTGTACCAACACACAAGATTTACACTTAGTGGACTCGACATAGTAAAATTTTCCAAATAATTCATAAATATCTCGGCTAGTAAAGAGCTAAGTGGATTATCCACTATTAGCCCATCTTTGACCATGTAAAAATTATTATTAAATTAAAAATTGTTCTGATTCAAGCAACACTTTGAAGTCTTTTTAATATCGTATATAATATTATTAT
>NW_019379512.1:711210-727439 GCF_000648655.2 Copidosoma floridanum | reverse complement strand
GACATAGTAAAATTTTCCAAATAATTCATAAATATCTCGGCTAGTAAAGAGCTAAGTGGATTATCCACTATTAGCCCATCTTTGACCATGTAAAAATTATTATTAAATTAAAAATTGTTCTGATTCAAGCAACACTTTGAAGTCTTTTTAATATCGTATATAATATTATTATCTATTGTTTTCTGCAGCATCAGATCTTCTACAATCTCCAGCACTTCGTTGGCTTGACATCAAATGACACCATTCTATAATTTTCATGTTCCTCCAAGTTATTAATTTTACTGATAAGCTCTAAAGAATTTTTAGTACTGTATTTCGACTTAAACATTATCTTCAATAAAATAATGTTTATTAATTTCTTAGAGATTTTATATGATGGTGCATTATTCAAAGAAACTACTGGTATAATAGGGTAATTTTCTTTATGTAATGTTAAAAAAGAATATAATTTAGGCGGTTGAGGGTTCATGACAACTAGTGAATAATATGGACTGTTACTAAAAATCAAGCTACATTTATGCACATTAATATAGCAGCACAAAATTATCTGTGTTTAGAAATTCCAATGTATTTGATATATACAACTGTTTGTCTATGGCTATTACCGTTTGTCCTTTCTCAGCTTTAGTCATGATTATATTGTTTGTTTTGATTTTCTCTTTAATATCATAAGTTGTTCTCACTAGTGATTTATCAATATATCTATCTTTTGTATAGGTTTTTTGTATTAATTTATCTGGTAAAATTCTTATATCGTTTAAAATAGTTTTAACTTCTGCTCCCATCAGTTTTTTCATACTTTTAGATTAAAGCTGATAAAAGACAAATGGTAATAGCCATAGACAAACAGTTATATATATATATCAAATACATTGGAATTTCTAAACACAGATAATTTTGTGTTGCTACCAAGAAATCCAACAACGAAGTATCACAAAGAAATTATTAATGTGCATAATTGTAGCAAATGTTAAAAATTATTTTTTTTGTTTTCTTTCATTAAGTTGACGTAAGAATTCCTTTTAAAACAATATCGTCCATTTGCATTTTATTATCACTTTTTATTTTAATATAAATCCTATTGTTATTCTTGCATCTTGATAACGTGACGTACATTGTCATTTTTTATTGAATTAGTTTTGCGATCCCCACACTTTCTCAGCTTTTCTTATACTCATTGAACCCCCCCCCCTCCCAGCTCTCTCACAGTTTCTNATTTGGCACTTGCAGTGTATCAATTTTTTTTCTCTAATATCCAATAACAATTTCTTAAAGCTTAGTAAATTATATAGATATTGATATTATGTTCAAGAATACAAAACTGTGCTGAAGATATGCTGATTTAGTACTTTCTTGTATAATTATGCTTTTATTTCTATATTTTAATGCGTTAGAATTTTGTTATTCTACAAGTAAGTATACTTGTTATTCAAAGTAAATATAACGTTATTTATTAAAAAGTAAATACCTTTACTAAAAATATTGGAACAAACGTCGGTTGTTTTCCATTTATTTGGCACTTGCAGTGTATCAATTTTTTTTCTCTAATATCCAATAACAATTTCTTAAAGCTTAGTAAATTATATAGATATTGATATTATGTTCAAGAATACAAAACTGTGCTGAAGATATGCTGATTTAGTACTTTCTTGTATAATTATGCTTTTATTTCTATATTTTAAAACGTTAGTCTGTCGTAAATCTCCTTCTGAAACATTTAATTTATTGCAATAATAAATATTTGTATTATATAAATCATGTAATGATCTTTAACTGTTTCTCATTCTTCTTTATGGAATTTTTTAAAGTTTTCTCGAAATTTAAAAATTGAATTCAGCTGTAATAAATCGTTGTTCTCTTGGTATGTATAAAAATAAATCAAAATAAGTATTGCTAAGTGCTGATGATTTTAGATATTTTATTCGATATTACAATAATCTTTTCTCTTTTGCATCGTTCATTGGCAATTTTATGAGTGAATATAAAAAGCTATTTATGATTGAAAAATTCAAGGTCGATTTTGTCACATGATACCTTAATCTCTTATTAACAATTCTGATAACCTTGTTTACAGTTAATTATACATGGAATGACTTATGTTGATAGAAAAGCGATAGCCAAAGTAGCTTGTTTTTATAAATTTTTGTTTTTTGTGTACAACATTTTTATTTCTATGTGTTCTGTTTTTTCACACATTTTTTTCTGAACTATTATATTTTGATCTTATTTTACAATTTTGACACTACAAAATTTTCATTTTTTTATAAGCAATTGTGATATTAATATTATCTTGAAACTTTTTTGTTTAAAATTATAATAACTTCTGTTTTAAATTTTTTTTAGCTTTTTGTTAATTTTGACATCATTATGTAGTAATTAGTTATAACGCTCGCTGTCATTATCAGCAGAAAAAAGTGTTTGCTATGATTTTTGCTAGTATTTCTTTCAATACATTTAGTGAAACTTACACTTTTATATTTAATTGTTAGAAAAATATCATAAATTCCAACAAAACTTTCAGTTTCAAAAATCCTATTTTTTGTGATAAAATCATTTATATGCAAAATATGTCACTTTTTAAAGTGAAATCACATGACTTATAATTTAAGACTAAAAAGAAAGTTGTTAAATTAAAACATCAATCTTTATTTTAAGAGGGAGTATTCGGGAGGTTGGTGCGCAAAACGTGCAGAGAGTGAAGTTTCACTAGTATATATACACATAAACGTTTGATTATGTTTATAAAAAGTGACTTAACGTGCTTTTAAGATATCTACTGATTATATTGGAAAGTTATGAGAACTGCCTGCATAATGACGATTTTGTCTCCATAATAATCCTTATGGTGATATTAATTATTTTGATTGAAATCCTAAATAGTATTCGCGAGGGCTTATCTCTGCATAAGCTTCATTAAAAAATTAGAAAAATTGTTTTGTTAGTACAGAATTCAAGTATAGCAGATGGCTTATACAATAGTACAAGATAAGAAATTATGAAATCACTTCAATACAATATTAGAGCAAAAATTATATTAAAGACGATATAAAAAAATTGGTATTCAAGTTTTTATACCAAAAATAAATTTTAATACAGAAAGTTCATTGTACGTTGCGCATAGTATAGGTTAAAAACGCAAAGTAAAACTTTATTAAAATATTTGACATCTTACTAATATGTAAAGCAAAGTTGTTAAAACCGTTGTAATCGCTAACTGCGAAAACTACTGAACCAATTTTGCTGAAATTTTGCATACTTGATGATTCCGAGATGGTTTTCGCATAGTTTTTTTCTTGAAAAAGTTAATAACAATAGTGATAAAGAAGCTCAAAGTTTCGCTAAAATAAGATAGCTTTGCACTTAAGTTCAGTAGGATCCGCTAGGTGGCATCAAGATAAAATTGAAACCACCCGCAATCAAAGATAGTGAAGAGTGGTTATAACATGCCCCATCGAAGTGTCCATTATCGTAGTCGCTGATCGGCAGTACACCAAGAACAAAGTTGTTAGTCGTGCAGCTGGACATTCCGGCTACTGATGACACTCTTTTTTCATGGGCCAGCGAAATAAATCGGTTTTCATCCCGGATTGCCAAGATAATCGAGTGCCACAGAGAAATAGGCGTTCGGAACGTCAACGTCTCCAGAGGAATACCAGGAGATGTGTCTAGCCAAAGCATAACGTGCTCCAACACTTAAGTTTTGTGGCTGCTTAATCATCCGGCCTGGTGCCATCAGAGTGCGGTCTCCGTACACAGAGACTCCAAGGATAAGAGTCAAGCTACCCGCAGCTGGCTCTTCATCATCAAGAATAATATTGAAAAATAACTGGAAATTTCACTGCTGGCCTTTTTTAGGGCCATTATAAGTATTAACGTTCCCTACTTAACCATCAATCTCATCGGTTCTTTTAAGGGCCACCTAAGTTTAAACTACGTTGCCAACAAATACATTTTCACTACTATTTCTGAAAACAATTTCTCTACTTAGAGACTATGTAAAGCCGGCCAAGTCAGTCATTCACTGGCAGATGTCACGAGTAGAGTTGTTTGTCGCAATGCTGGGAACTCCGGTGACCGACGACCCTATATTACCCTCTCGACTCTGAGCATTCAACCAGGAATCACCGATCCTCTCCAAGGTCTGCGCTGGAAGAGCCTAACAGCTATAAAAGAAAAATAAATTTGAGCCAATGGGCAAGCTTCACGAACCAATCTCTCTACCTTAGATCACCAAAACAACTGAGTCTTCAAAAAAAGGAGGTGCTTGAGACACCAACGTCTTCGATGTTATACCAGGAGACGTTGGAAAAGAGCTCTACAACTAGCTCTAAAGCTTGAAACGTTGCAGTTTACCTCCCTATCTGTGTGGTGCTACAATAACAGGCCAAAGAAGATCACCCTGAGATATAGAAGCAATTACGTTTGCTGGAAACTTCAGTCAAGAAAGAGTTTACTTTAGAAGCTTGCCGGTCCTTTTCAGGGTCACCGGACGTCGAACTACAAATTGCCAACAAATATATTACAACCTAATAAACTTGAAAAAAAATAGCCTTTAGAACTTACAAGAGTCTTAACTATGCCAAAATTTGCAAGAAGTTGAATTGGAACAAAAACTTCAAATACATCTAATAAATATAATTTTAGGTGTCAAGAAAATGAGACTGAACGTATATCTAGATTGAGGCAGCATTAAAATCGATAAATAAAGCATTTATTAATAAGAGATAAGCTTTTCACTATATTTCTTATAGTTATCTCTTAAATCTTTCAGATTTTTAAATAGGTACAATATGTATTTGTATTTTCGTGGCGATAAAAAATGTAGAGATTAAGCTTTAGGACCTTTTTGCTGTGGTAATAAAGTTGTGAGATAAGACTTTTAGGGCTAATGATTTTTTTATGGCATAAGAAATGCACGGTACTTTTTAGCATAGTTTATTTTTTTTATTTTTTACAGCTTTTTACTTGACGAAATAAACTATATGGATTCCGAACAACATGTTTTTCAGAAGAAGATTTTTGTTTTGAGAAGGGTCAGAAATAGATTTAAAATTTTTAACTAAAAATGTTACACATGATTGCTGATCAACTCTACTATGATGGATGTGTCTCTCCGTTCTGATTTTTCTTCAATTTTAAAGCTTGGTCGTAGATTGTGAGAGCTGTTAACTCGCTCTCACGCACTGGCGTCCAAGCTAGCAGGATGATTCTGTGAAGCCGTCACTGTTCGCTTTTCGTTTGAGAAAAAAAAGTCTTGCTTTTTATCAGAAAGTTTCATTCAACCATTTTGGAGACATTTGGCGGTGCCAATTTAGTTGTATTGACGCAACATGCGTCATCAAATCAACAAGTCATCCAATTGAAAGAACTATAAAAATGAATTGGGAAAGAAACACTTAAGAGAATGAAAAGGAAAAGAAATATGAGAACATTAGACGCAAAGTAGTCTAGCTTGAATGACAGAAGTACAGCTACGATACCCACGGCCCCCAAGCTATTTAAAGGGTAGAAAGAAAATGTAAACGCTACTTGCTAACCAAAGTACTACTACAAATCATGATTTTAGTTTCCCCTCGCTTATGACTGTCTTATTTTTTTACCAAGTTTCTCAAAATTATTGAACATACATTGTGATGCTTCGCTCTTATCTACTGTTAATACTATATCGTCCAAAGAGGTGGTGAAGAGAGTCGAAAAAAAAGAAAGAAAAAAGTGGATAAAAGTATCATCATGTAAGTACCTGAAAGAAGCTCTTCGTGAAGAAATTAAAAATGATATAAGAAATAAAAGTGACACGATTCGATTTACAAAAAGGAAGCAGACAAAATAAGAAGAACATGGCATAACGAGAAAAAAGTTAATTTAATTAATACATGCAATTTATTTAGTCAAATGCTATAAAAAGTTGAAAAAAATAGAATGATACTAAAAAGTACCGTAAATTCCTTACGCCATAAAATAATTTTTGGCCATCAAAAGCCGTTGATTTGCAGTTTCTCACATTATAATAAATGAAAAGACTCTTTGTTTAAACTGTAAGGATTTCAAGCTGACAAAAACTATATAATTTAAAAATATTTTTTAATCTCACATTTACTGCAGGAGCAACTAAGTCTTGAACTTAATCTCTCCATTTTTTTCGCTTCAATGAATACAAAAACCTATCATACTACCTACTTAAAAATCTAGAAGATTGAAGTGATAATATAACTATTATCAGGGTAATAATGAAAAACTGATCTCTCATGTAACGGTTTCTTTATGTATCTATTTTGACGCTTCTGTTCAACCTCGATAAATGTTCTTCGTCAGTTTCTGGACGCTTTAAATTTCATACAGTTGGAGCATTTAAAGTTTTCTTTTAAATTCGCCCTCTTGCGACTATGGGCATTGTTAAAATTTTTGTGAGCCTTGAAAACTGTTTTTTGTCGACTTTGTTGAGTTTTAATATATTTGTTGGCTATGTAGTTCGACGTTTGATAGCTCTAAGAAGAACCGGTGAGCCAAACTCTGTCTTGACTGAAGTTTCCACAAACATGGCTGCCTGGATACCTTAGGGTGATCTTCTCTGACTTGGTGTTGTAGCACCAGATTGACCAAGAGGAAAACTACGTCTGCAGCGTTGGAGCTAGTTCAAAAGCTCTTTCCCAATGTCTCCTGATATTATGCTGAAGACGTTAGTGCCGAAAGCACCTTTTTTTGCAGAGCTCAGTCGTTTTGGTGATCTAAGATGGAGAGATTGCTTCGTGATGTTTGCTTGTTAGAGACTGTACCGTTTATTCAAGTTTATTTTTCCTTTATAGCTTCACTGTTAGGTTTGCCCAGTGCAAACCTCAGAATCCGATCCCCGGTTGAATGCTTCGAGTTGGGAGGGTAATGTGGGGTTGTAAGTGGCTGGTATTCCGAGCCTTATGACGAACAACTCCGCTCGTGTCGTCTGCCAGTGAATGACTGACTAGATTTAATAGTGGCCAGCTTTATAAAATCTTCCGTTGTAATTGGATAACTTATTTTTAACTTTTAATACAACATTAATATTCTTAGTCTCGATAAAAGAGTGAGTGTAAATACGAAAATGACTCTTAAGATTACCATAAAAATTATGTTTCTCCATCTAATTTTTTTTCTGCTTTTTATAAATTTTTATTTAAATTTTTCCAGCTGGTACGCCATATTATGGAGGATCATTCAAAATAAAAGTATCGCTAAGTAAAGATTATCCTCAAAGTCCACCAAAAGCCTTTTTCCTTACAAAAATTTTTCATCCGAATGTTGCTAAAACTGGAGAAATATGTGTGAACACGTTGAAAAAAGATTGGAAATCCGATCTAGGAATAAATCACATTTTACTCGTAAGTAATACATTGTATATTAATATTCACCATATGTAATTTTTTCGCATAATGCTAAAGGATGCCATAGGAGATAATGTGATTTTTTGTAGGAGTTTTTAAACAGGCTAAAATTTTATTTCAGTATAATTTTTTTTGTATCACTGTTCAATATGAAAAAATAAGTTGATTTGTTATAAAAATTTTCATAGTAAAGTACAGAATCATGTTGTTTGAATAAAGATTTTCGAATGTGTTATTTTTGATTACATTAACAAAAAAATGTATATTGGATAGTTAAACTGTTATGATTGAATTATAACTAAAAATAAGATGTTAAATGACAATATTTCAAATAAAGAAATTTTACTTGTAATTAGTTAGATAAATGCTTAAGTACCACCATCAGTGTTATTTTGGCAAAGTATTTTTTTTTTAAATTTAAATAGGATAGAGCTTTGAACTTCAGACTCCCACTTACAAGATAACATTTTCAGGTAAATAGTACGAAAATGAAGCTTACACAAATAAAATTTTTTCTTTTACTAGCCACAACAAAGATAAAGCTATCCTTTACTTTCCTTTTTTTAAATTTCTCAGCATTTACTTTTTAAGGTTTGAATGTTTGTTATTTTTTGCGTTAGTTTTTACAGGTATTGCGATTTAATATTCTGTTTTATTTTACTATCAAAGCCCTACACAATATCAAACTTGAACACGAATAAAATGCAACAGAAATTAAAAAAAAATAAAATCGTTCCGCATGCGGAAAATCTTAAAAACTTAAAATTTGAAAAAGTTTTTGCTCCAAAATAGCAGAGAGGTAAAACTTAGAGTAGGTTTATTTTTTCTGTGGATACAAAAGTGAACAATGAGTACCCACAGTATCTTATAAGGTTTATTTTAGTGATAATCACCAAAGATTATTTTATTGTCTGGTCTGCAGTTCCCAGCCTAATACTATTTTTTCTGTAATATCTCATTGATAAAGCCAGTTCCCTTTAATATACCCTAAATTTCAACTGAACTCTGAACTGAAAAAAAAATTGTTGATTTTTTTTGGAAAATTTCCTTTCTTACGAAAGAGATTTCTTCAAAAATCTTACAATTTGAATAAATAGTGCTTTTTACATCCTTAATTTATTAATTAAATGTCGAAAATTATTTTAAGATTATTTAATTATTTATAGTAACTTTTAACTTTTTTTTAATAGTTTCCGTAGAACTCAACTTTAAAGCCTAATATAAGTAGATAGTGAGTAAAACTGTATTTTAATGGTGCTTAAGTTGAGATTTAATGAGTGCAGTTAGAGACCGATAATGTGAAAAATTCCTTATTTTTTTTTTAGAATTTGACGTTTTTCTGCTTGCTTCGAGTTTTATAGTAAAGCAAATCATAAAAATTTAAATAAAATATTAAACTTATTTGGTATAGTGCATAAAAGGGTTGTTTAAAAATTTTTTATAAATCGTACTTTGACTGCTAGATCTATTTTTTTTGTAATTCATATCGTTTTTATTTAAGTAGCATTAAAAATCAAATTCTTCCAAATAATTAAAGTTGGATTATTTAAAATTTGTTCATACATGCTACGTTCGCATCAATATTTCTTTCAAAAGTTTTTCCAACTAAATCGTTATTCATGTAGAATCTTATGTTGAACAAACAATGGCTACATTTTGAGATCATTACAGGAGCATAGAAAATAGTTATTGTTATGTATTGGATTCTCGAGTGTATGTTTCATCATAAAAACTTTATGGTACTTTTTCTTTTGCTGAACTAACTAACGTAAAAAATCAAAATTTTTTTGATTTTTTGAGGCTAATAATAAATACTAGATTTTTCAGCGACCTTTTGTTGACTGATGCATCGACCTTTTCAGGCTTTATTAAGAACAAATGAAATTTTTTTTATAAATTACTATAGTTGTATACAAAATATAAACAATGTTAAAAGGGCCAACATTACACTTTTTTTCAAACGTGAAGGAACAATTTAACATATGGATCAAGTAACTCGCACGCAAGTCAAACTGGCAAAGACGTCAACTTTGCAGAATACATCGAATTTATAGCCTAGTTCTCATGTTGTTATTTTCATGTTGTGTATCCTGTGTTTGAAAGACAGATAAGGGTAATGACTATATGCATGCAAGGTAGGATTACATCTAAAAAATAAGTGTACTTCTAAATTAGTTACACTGAGACATACGAAGACATAAAAAGTTATTCTTTAAAGGGTCTTCAAAAAAAGGTACATGATCAGATAAATTACTTGAATGATCATAAATTTTTAAACTATGAATTTTATAATATTCAAAGTACACAAACAAACACATAGTTTGCTAGAGCGTATGGCCTTCTAAAAATGCACAAAAAATATACACCTTTAAGGCCAATCATTTCGTTAACTAATAGTCCAACTTATTTACTTTCAAATATATTACATAAAACCTTGTACAAATATATTCTAAAATTAAAATTCCATATGAACAAAAGTCGAGATCTTATACACAAAATTTAATCTTTTGAAATACCAAATAGCTATGTGTTGGTTTTACTTTATCATTTACGAATGTGTCATGTGATTTGGTTCTAAGAAGCCCCGAATAACCAGTAGATGGTATACGTAGTGCATCAAGAACCCCATTCAATGATATCTCGAGTTTAACGAGATTTTTATTTGAAAACATGAATTGAATAACAAACGTTTGATTTCTGAAATGCTACATAATACCTTGAATGGTCATTATGTGGATTAAAAAAAAGATGTTTATAATTTAAAGCGCGTGTAATCAAAGTTTCTTTAAGTCTGTACGTTTCTAGAAAGTTATGTATATTTCTAAAATGGCTTATTCATATAGAAGATAGTTGAACTAAAAACTCTAGTAATCACAGTACGCAAGTTGTATGTGTTCATGTGTGTATCTGGCTATAAATTCGATGTACCTTGCAATGTTGACGCTTTTGCCAGTTCAACTTGCGTGAGTGTTACTCACTCGATACGTTAAGTTTTTCCTTCATGCTTTAAAAAAATGTTGGTATACAGTATTTCGGAAATAAAAGTCTAATGAAATACACACAGTATTCGTTAAAACGTTGCCAAAAAACGTAGTGTTTATTATTTGCTCCAAAAGATCAACAAATTTATAATTTTATACGTTGGCAATTACTAAGCTTACTATCAATGTTTGCGAGTCATGCCAAACAGAACACGATATAACACGCGTCTACAGAGGGCACTAAATAAATAAGACCTGCGCAGCAAAGTATGATACAAAAATTCACAATTCACGAAAGTTCCATTATTCTTATACTAACTTTATAAAGTAGCATAGCTTACTTTTATAAACTGGTACTTATGTCAATTTTCTAACACTTAATAATGAAAACTCATAAAACCAAGAGTACATACAAGAGTCTTTTATGTATATCTTCCTATGTTTTGTAGCGAATGTGGTGAGGCAGAGCAGCAGCCCCTCCATAAGCCCCACATTTTCTAAACTCACTTTCATTTACTTCTATTTCTTTAAGCCTCCCGTATATTTTAAAAAGACAATGCCATAATGTATATTTTTTTGCTTTAAAATTCCCTCCACACTCCTACATTAGAACATAACTCTTTATGACCCTCCACTAACGCTCTACACTTTTATTCTTACCTCTTCATTCTTTCCACGAAACTAAAAATAATAAGGCAAAAACATGTTGATTTCGTAGTGATTCAAGGCAAGTTTTTGACTCTCGACTTCCTTCAGTTACTTTGATTTTTTTTTAATTGTTTAGGTTAAGCCCTCCTCTGCTCTTTCACACCTCTACATAGTTATCCACTGCTCCTACAATACCACGGTGCAGTAGGATAAAGTAGTATTGATTACATAATATAATGTGTATTTTCGCTTTCACTAGATGAGTTACCGTTTTTACGGAAATACCATAACGATTCTCTGTCACACGTCTCTCCTTGACCTTTATTAGATCTATGTACATGGAGGTTCGTGACTAGGCTAAATGAATAACAAGAGTTGATTTCAATTTGAATTCGGTATTTGTTTATTCAAAATAACTTTCTAGGTCCCAAGTACAACGCTTGCAGTCTCTCGATCGCAACCATGACTCATACGTATATAAGTATATGCTTTATTTCTCCGCACGATTGCCACCTTTTTGAACCAAGCTACAGACGCACTCTCTCATGCACACTCTGCCCGCGCTTTCCTGACTTTTACCTTACCAGGTTATATCCACCTTAAGGCACGATTTATATGCTCGCGTTACTCTCTCTCTCTCTCTCTCTCTCTCTCTCTCTCTCTCTCTCTCTCTCTCTCTCTCTATCTCTATCTCTCTCCAACTGACTGTGCCAGAGTAGGTGTGCATATTTATTCAGTAAATGTTTAAGCCACACTGATCGGACATACCTTCAAAGAACTTGAACGTAACGCAAACAGGCATTCACATGTGTACGTATTTACCAAAATGTTCACACGCATGCATGTATACAAAAACATCTAATCATACTTACACACGTACATGCTTACACATACCAACATACATAAAAGCACTACTAATATAAACGTGTATGCATGCGTGCATCAACACAGATATATAAAATGGCTTTCATATGCATACGTGCTAGAACTCACACGTACACACATGCACACGTATTCACTCATACCAAAACGCACACATGCATGCACACATACAACAAAATCACACATACGTACACAGCTATTCAAACGTATATACTGTAACACACATATGCATACATAAATATGGTAACACAAATAAATTGTATGCAAACGCAAGTATGAATACACGCATACCTACACGCACAGTACCTCATGCACGTATGCAAAAACATGCATACGTACACGAATTCATTATTACTTATTTTATTGAGGGCATATAATTATAAAAATGTGTAATAAGCTGGCAGAAAAAAATAATGTATACTTGCCCTCTCATTACCAAAATTAGACCTTGGAGTGTTCAAGGCAGAAGCTCGAAGTTCTGAGTTATTGATGCGGTAGTAGTGACAAGGAGAGCTCATGATGTAAGACAAAAGTTCAAGAAACTTAAGTAAAGAAAAAATGACGTACTTTCCACTGTCTCTACTTGCAGCAAAAAAGTTCTTTTGGTGCGCTTTTAAAATATGAGTAAATTGTTATTAGATATATAACTAGTGACACCTATTATGCTGCGTGAACTTTGCGAGTGCCATATGTTACGTATATGTACTTTGTACAGTGATACAGTTAGAAAGACAGAACATGGCCGTTGCCGCGTACGCACGCTCTCGTCTGGTCTCTTGGTATAATGAAAAAGGAGACTTTGTAATTTTGATTAATCTTTATATCTGTTATTTAGTATATTAATTTAAGTGTTAATAAGTGTAATATTATTAATCCACTACCTCTTAGTATATTCATTAATTATGGTATGGTAACCCAGTCCATAGTAAAAATTGCTCTTTTTTGATTTTCACGTGTTGCTTCGGCGGCTCGCGATAATCAACCACTACGGGTGCAAGTGAATGTATTGATCCAACACTTACAAAATTGAAAGACAATATCAATCCAACATTAACTAAAAATTTTAGAAAAAGCTCCGTGTAAATAACAAGAAAAGTACTCATAATAAACAAAACTCTAGAAGATTCGAACAAAGATGAAGAAACCCAAGTGGCCGATGAAGTAAAAATTTTGGTGTTTGATGGAAAAGATTTGGAGAGTTGGGAAAGGATCCCGATGATTCTAAAATCACAGAAATGTGACATAGTAGCGATGAGAGCCATGACAAGGGTGGATAAAAAAAAAAGTGGATCAAAAAGGACTAAAAGGCGATCAATGTAATATATACTGGAATTTCATGATCAGTTACAGTTTGTGAAAGACAAAGAAATGGCGTACGAAAAAATAAAAAAATTTGATGAAATATATATGGAAAATACAGCGAGAGTGACGCTCTGGGTACTAACAAGGTGCTTCCGTGTCCAGGTACGGGAGGAGGAGCACTGGGTCAAAAAAGGAGACTCTCGACAACGGTTGAAAAAAACTTTATTTTATGTGCACGTACAAAAGGCGTAACGACCGTCTCAGGCGACGGCGCAGGCTAAAAGGAACGATATGCTAAAATGCGTGAACTCGTCGCCGCTGCTGCTTGCTCTGTCTCTTTTCTTCTCCCGCAGCTGAGGCGACGAATGGTAGGGATAGCTCGGCTTATGCTGCTTTGCAGTTAGAAGGAGACACAAGGTGTCAGCAGCTGCTTGTGTCTTGAGTGTGCAGCTTGCACGCATTTCTAAGTTGCCACATCCACTCCCCTTCTAGTGAGAAGCTTCGGGGAGTCTGCGAACGATACGGATCGCTCTGGCTGTTTTGGGTTGCCTGAAGGCACGGGCGGCGGGTTCATGGGCTTGGATGAGACCGAGTGAGTTAGAGTTTCTTCGGCAGTACAGGGCGGCTCTGTCAGCCCTAAGTGGGCTGGTTTCAATTGGTCTATAGAGACGACTTTGGCTTCTCCGTAGACTTCAAATGTGAACGTTCTTGAATCGTTGCGATTGATGACACGATGGGGGTCTGTATACGGCTGCTCCAGTGGTTTCTTAATTTTGTCATCTCGTTTGAAAACGTGCGAGCATTTGTCAATATCCTTGAAAACAAAAGGCCGTGCGGGCGAATGGTGTGCTGCTAGAACTGCTTTGAGGGACTTGAAAAGTTGTCGTAAACCTTTTACGAACGTTGAGCTGTCTCCTTGGAAGTAGTCGTAAAAAATTCTCCTAGGACCTGGAGTGAGGTGCCGTAGACCATCTCTGCTGGAGAGGCCTTTAGGTCTTCTTTGTATGTGGTTCTTAAGCCAAGAAGTACCGAAGGCAGTGCATAGACCCAAGGCAGGGATGAGCACTTGAGCGCGGCCTTGAGAGTCCGGTGGAGGCGCTCGACCATGCCGTTCGATTGAGGGTGGTATGCGGTGGTTTTGACGTGCGTGGTGCCGATCATCCTGGCTAGTTCTTAAAAGAGTGCGGACTCAAATTGTGCCTCTTTGTCTGAGATGATAAAGATATGAGTATCATGGGCACTGATCCAGAGGTTTAAGGCCTTTGCTACAGTGTTGGCTTGAGTGTTGGGGTAGTGGGATCGCCACAGAACAACGCGAGAATCGATCGATGATCGTAAGACAAAACTGCATGCCCTGGAATAGAGGGAGCTTGATGAGGTCGATGTGTATATATTCGAACCTGTTTTCCGGCTCTGCGAAGCGACCGAGGGCAGACCTGTTGTGGCGGCTCACCTTAGCGGTTTGGCAGGGAACACAGGTCCTTGACTAAGCAGAGACGTCCTTGCGCACGCCTGGCCAAACGTATTT
Source organism: Copidosoma floridanum (assembly GCF_000648655.2). The sequence continues at coordinate 712,743 of NW_019379512.1, read as the reverse complement.
TTGTGCAATGGTACGGGCAGTGATCTTGACTTCGGGGTGCGATAAGTCATGTATAACCTCAAAAGCCGTGCGACGAAGTTCTGTAGGCAGGTAAGGCCGGACAATGTTGTTGGCTACATCGCACCAGAGGAAGTGTCCATCTATTACAAGCTGTTGCAGTTGTAGACTGGAGTCTTCTAGTAGACCTGGTAGTTCGGTATCGGTGGCTTGTGCTGCTGCGATGATCTCTGGACTCAAGCGGCAAGGCATCGAGATTGATGCAGTGATAGCAATTGGCTGAGGGCCTGTGTTGTTGCTGACTTTGGTCTCAGAGACAGAGCTTGACACGGCAGAGGATTGCAGGAGGTCATTTCTGGGCAAACATGCTCGAGACAGTGCATCTGCAACGACGTTGTCCTTGCCTCGGGCATGCGTTAACACGGTGTTAAACCGCGAGATGACTTCGAGGCAGCAAACTTGTCTCAGTGTGACTTTGTCGGAGCGTTGACGGTGCGCAAATATCAGTGGGCGGTGGTCCGTGAACGTAGTGAACGAGCGGCCCTCCAGGATTCTTTGAAAATGTTTTATGGCAGCACTGATTGTCAGCAGTTCGTGATCGAAGGTGCTGTAGAGGCTCTGCGTCAGGTCTTATTTTCTCGAGAAAAAACCTAGTGGTCGCTGTCTTTATCTTGCTATTCTAGTGCTGCGCCGATAGCTATATCTGAGGCATCGGTCCTTAGGGCTAGTGGCGCACCTGGACGCAGAAAGATGGTGCAAGTTGCTTCGATGATGGAGTCCTTGCAAGATTAAAAGGCTTGTTCCGCTGTGGTGGTCCAAGGAAGCTTCTTTTTTTTAGTTCGGTCTTTGAGCAATTTATGGAGTAGTGCTTGTATGTCGGCAGCGTGTGGAATGCAGGGCCTGTAGTAATTAAGCATCCCTAGAAACCGGCGGAGCTCTGAAGCATCGGTTGGCTTAGGAAAGTTTCTTATTGCAGTGACCTTGGTCTCTGGCGGTTGTATGTAATCTTCAGAGACCTGAAAATCTAGGTAGAGTACTTGCGGATTTCTGAAGGTGCACTTTTATCGGTTGACCTTGAGCTGGGCTTCTCTAAGAGCTGTGAAAAGTTGCCGAAGGTGGTCTAGATGTTGCTCGTGTGAAGAAGAAGTGACAAAAATATCGTCAATACAGGCCTTGGCAAATAGCAGCTTGCGCAGAATGTGGTTGATCGTTCTTTGCATTGACCGGGCTGAGTTTCGCAGGCCTAGTGAAGTGCCCAGAAACTCAAATAGGCCAAAAGGGGTTGTCACTGCCGTTTTTTCAACGTCGGCCTCACCTACTGGTATTTGATAAAAGGCTTTTTGCAGGTCGACCGTTGAAAACACTTTACCTGGGCTCTCCTGTAGCAAGTCCTGTATAATGGGCAGAGGTTACATGTCTGGTATTGTTTGTGAGTTAATTCTACAGTGAGAGACACGAGGTATCATCAGCTGCTTGCGCCTTGAGTGTGTAGCTTGCACGCATTGCTGAGTTGCCACATATATATAAAGGAGTAAT